>JAJOOH010003237.1:0-21058 GCA_029582605.1 Solanum gracilifrons | reverse complement strand
CTAAAGGCTACCTGTTTCAAAAAATTGAATAACAGCCTCAATGACGTCCTTTCCAACAACTTGCCAAGCTTTTTTGAAAAACATGCATTAAAACCATCTCCTCCTGGAGCTTTAAGATCTTCAATAACTTTTAGTGCTTTGAGTACTTTATTCGGTGTCACTGGTTGTATCAACGACAATTGTTGGCTTTTATTTAGGAGATTTCCAATGGCACAAATGTCAGGATTAATGACAGGCAATTGAGGTGCAGTTGTGCCTAGTAACTTGGAGTAAAAACCAATAATTTCATCTTTGATCTCTTCCTCAGAATCTGACCAATTGCCATTTGATAGTCGCAGCCTTTTAATGTGGTTGTATGCATTCCTATTCTTCAAGTTGGCAAAGAAATAGGAAGAATTTGAATCTCCAAGTTGTAACCACTTGATTCTAGACATCTGTTGATAAATACTTTCTTGCACCATTGACCATTTCTCCAGCTTCTTTTTCAGATTCCTTTCTTTTTCAAACATATCACTATCCTGGTCAAGATCCCTCATGTGTTCCTGAAGGTCAATGAGGTTCTGCCTAGTTTGTTTGATTCGTTCTTCCACATTAGAGAATTTAGAATGGTGTAGTGCCTTCATTTCAGGTTTAACATGTTTAAGCTATACCCAAACTTGCTTCATCTTGCATCCAGAGACAGGTTTGCTCCATTTTTCCACCATGGGAATAAATTCTTGGTGAGTAGCCAAATGGTTCGTAAATTTGAACGGTCTAGACCTTCTGTTAAGTGGTTCGATAAAGTCAATAACAAGTGGTGAATGGTCAGAACATCCAGGATCTTTCACCTCAATTTTGTAGTGAATATTAACTCTGACTAGTTTTGAATTAATTTCACCAACTAAACCACATTATTTCAAATAATGAATCAAGCTAGCAGGGGTTAATTAAACTTTATTTGAACTTATTTCAATAACTAAACAACATTAAATCTAACTAGTTTTGAATTAATTGTAATACCCCAAGTTAAAATCCGAACCATTCTTCATTTACATGTAAGGTCGTCTCAGGTGATTCTTAAATTCCCATATGTGTAAAGGTAAATTCTTTAGTGTGGAAATGATTTTGAATATCAATTAAGGTCACTAGAATAAGCTAGCACAAAGATGAGTTCAAAGTTTCCTTACCAATTAAGTTTTGATGTAAGATTCTACTTGGGTCAACTTCAAACAATTATATCTCTTAGAATATAAAGAGTTACGTGTCCCATTGTCACACCTCAAATCCCATTAAGACGGACAGGCACCCGATGCCCTAAATGCCCGAGAGAATCAACATGTAACCTGTGCTTACTATGCATATAACTATGACAATCTTGTGACAAGTTTACATAGGACGCAACGATACAAACCAACATAAGTAGACCCAAAACTTATATACAAGACTTGGCCGTTGAGGCCACAACTTGTTAAGACGCAACTGAACCATAAACAGAAGACCACCTTTGTTAACTCTTGTGGGATCATGTATGTTACATTCTTGTCTTTACCTTTCTGTGTGTTATGATCTTTATAAGGCATATGATACGAATGACCAGCTGATCAGTGGTAGAAGAGGATGACCCATGCTAGGCATTTTAACCCCTGGGATGCGGTCCTCATAATTACACAAATTGGGATCGGCCCATGCTAGGCTTTCGCCTCTGAGCTGCCACCCTTCTATACCAATTGGGATCGGCCCATGCTAGGCTTTCGCCCCTGAGTTGCCACCCTTATATACCAATTGGGATCGACCCATTCTAGGCATTTTCCCCTAGGCTGCCACCCATAATTAGATAGATTGCTTCACTTAGATTCTTTAATCTTTGAGATTGTTGTTTTGGTGGTCATAATCATTTTTGAGATTTGGAACTACGGACCAGTAGTAGAAGACATGAAAATAGTACTTCAAGGCAGTAACAATGACATTAGGAGCTATGTAATATCAATGCATTACTTGTGAGCTTAAATGACACAATTGTCTTCAACTGACTAAGAAGAGGATTCACCAAACTTGCTTTTGCAAATACCATTTCTATATCAGCACATAGGAGGATAATTACACAAGTATAGAGTACTGAATATACAATGAACTAATTCTATACACTAAGGAGAGGGGGAAATATTGTTAACTATTTGGAGATCGTACGTTGCCACTATATTTCCTTTACTAGGAATAGAACTTAGGAAATTCACTTATTGATATTAATCTCAATTATTAGATTTCATGCTGAAGAATATTGAATCGAATAGCCTTACATACCTTATCCTCTGATCAATAGAACTATCACGATTCAGCCTCCCCTTTTAGGTTTTAATCTACAATATAAGTCATGATAAACTAAAATTAGCATCTATCACACCGTGAGCCCCGTAAAATAGTAGCTAACATTGACGGATAATGAGCCCATACAGCCCTTAAAATAATGTGTATCACCACACCTTCTTTCTTTGCCCAATACATACATTATATATCCTTTTCCAAGATTACCCAAGCTGCACCAACAACAATACACATAAAACAACCTCAAATATTCTTTATCATACAACCAATTATTGAACTCACTACCCCTTTAAGTTCTTTATGATAGCACACCTATAATTCCTCACTCAAACCCATACATAAAGAAGAAGAAAATGGAGCAGTCACCTTACCTCAATTTTTGCAAGTTCTCCTTATAACTTGAATTCCTCTAGAACTTCAACTTCCTTTCACACTTAAGTCAAAGAAGAAGAGAAAATTATCTTAATAATTAAGGAAAGTGAGCAGTAGCTTGTGGGAACTTCTGCCTTCTACTTATAATTGAGCATGAATAACATGTTTTCTAGTCTTCCATGGGAGAATCAAGCTAAATCCATAAGTGTTTCTCTTACCTTGGTTTGCAGGTATGAGGGTTTCTTCAAGAACCCTAGAAGGAACTTTAAGGCTGTTGTTTTAATCCTTAAGATAAAAGAGAGAGAGAGCTAGAGTTAATTCTCAATATTGTGTGTTAAAAATGAGTGAGAATAGCAGCCAATATATCTTATATTGAGCTTTTTTCACCTTTAAGAATATTCTCTAGAACCTCCCCTTTTTTGGTCCATTTTCAGCCACTAATTGGTCAAGTAGGTGATGCACCTGCTTATGTACATCAAGCAGCTCAAAAGGTCAAACTAGGTGAGTCACCTAGTTGCTTTCACTTGGGCTTAAATATATTGGGCCTTGGCAGATTTGGCTGCTAGGCTTTAATTTCATTTTCCTTTTATTTAACTTTGTTTGGGCCTCAAGTGAGTCCATTAGCATAGGCCCAAATCTGATCCATAAACCTTGGCCTTTTTAACTATATACATATAGCTCAAGTAGGTGATGCACCTACTTGGTCCTTTGGACGGGTCAATAAGTCAAAGTAGGTGATGCACCTATTTGTCACCTACTAGCTTAGTTAAGTCAAACAAGCAGCTCACTTATTTTATTCCATTTTCTAAAAATTAATCCCTTTTGCTTTAACTTAGCACTTAACTTTCAACTTTAAGCTCAATTACCACCTTACTGTCTCGAGTTTAAATACTCCCGTTGGAGTAAACTTGCAGTACACATGCTGAAACGTGCAACGCATCACAACACCTTCTGACCTAGTTTAAACCAATGCTAATCATATAAGAAACATGATCCCTCGCCTATACTATAAGGCTATGTCAAGTATCACGAGAATAGAATATACATATGCATAATACGGGTTATTACATCCTCCCCCCATTAAAACATTCGTCCTTGAATGTTAGCATGGTTATCCAGCCTAAACAAGTTCAAGCCTAAGTTAGTACTACTATTAATCACATTGAACATATAGACTTATACTTACTTGTTAATGCCTCAACTCAACATTTTCATGTTCCTCATCAGTCTGGAAGAGATGAGGATACTTCAATTTCATTGCTTCTTCTGCTTTCCATGTAACTTCTTCTACTTGTTGGTTCCTCCATAATACTTTTACGGAAGCTACTTCTTTATTTCTTAACTTCCTAACTTGTCGATGCAGAATAGAAATGGGTACTTCTTCATAAGTGAGATCTCTCGTAACCTGTACATCTTCAGTAGGATTAATACGAGATAGGTCACCTACGCATTTTCGAAGCATTGAGACATGAAACACCGAATGAACGGTTGAAAGCTCTTGAGGTAGCTCTAACTCATACGCAACTTGGCCAATTCTTTGGATAATCTTATATGGCCCTATATAGCGTGGACTCAACTTTCCTTTTTTACCAAACCTCATTACCCCTTTCATCGGTGACACCTTCAAGAACACCCAATCCTCTATAGAAAATTCTAGTCCTCTCCTTCTAACATCCGTATATGATTTATGTCGACTTTGAGCTGTTTCTAGCCGCTGCTGTATCACTTTGACTTTTTCCATAGCTTGATGAACAAGGTCTGGCCTAAATAAGGCAGTTTCACCTATTTTGAACCAGCCAATTGGGGATCTACATTTTCTACCATATAAAGCTTCATAAGGTGCTATTTTAATACTTGAATTGTAGCTATTATTGTATGCAAACTCGATCAACGGCAAATAATCATCCCAACTACCTTTGAAGTTTAATATACAAGCTCGCAGCATATCCTCAAGTTTTTGAATTGTACGCTCTGCATAGCTGTCTGTTTGAGGGTGAAAGGTTGTACTTAAATTCACTTGTGTTCCCAAACTCTTCTGAAATGACTTCCAAAAATTTGCAGTGAATTGAGCTCCTCTATCAGATATTATAGAGATTGGTACTCCATGTAGTCAAACTATATCTTTAATATACAACCTTGCATACTCTTCAGCTGTATAAGTAGTCTTCACCGGCAAGAACTGTGCTGATTTGGTGAGTCTGTCAACTATTACCCATATGGAATCAAACTTCCGAAATGAGCGAGGCAAACCAGTGACAAAATCCATGTTGATCATGTCTCACTTCTACATTAGAAGTTCTATACACTGCATATAACCTCCGGGCTTTTGGTGCTCTACTTTTACTTGTAGAGAATTTGGACATTGAGCCACGAATTCCACAATGTTCTTCTTCGTGTCCCCCCACCAATACATTTCTTTCAAGTCATGATACATTTTAGTTGACCCTGGATGGATAGAATATGTTGAATGATGTGCTTCCATCATAATCCTCTTTCTTAATTCATCTACATTAGGTACACACAATCTGTTTTGACATCGAAGTACTCCCTCTTGCGTAAGCTCAAATGCCTTTGTCATACCTTGTTGTACATTCTCCTTAAGCTGTAATAGAATAGGATTAGTGTACTGCTTCTCTTTCACTTCCACTACTAATGAGGATTCTGCCGCATTTTGCACAATAGCCCCTTCGTCTGGAGATTCAAGAAGGCGAACCCCCAAGCTACATAGTTGACATAGATCCTTAGTTATTCCTTGTCTTTCCACAGACTGCCCATAAGTGCTTGCCATTATTTTATGACTTAATGCATCAGCTACTATATTTGCTTTCCCGGGATGATACAAGATATCAATGTCAAAATCTTTTAATAGTTCCAGCCATCTTCGCTTCCTCAGATTTAGGTCCTTTTGCTTAAAGAGATATTGCAAACTCTTATGATCAGTGTATATGTCAACATGAACTCAAGTAGTGGCGCCATATCTTCAAAGCAAATACAATTGTTGCTAGCTCTAGATTGTGAGTTGGATAATTTTTCTCATGTGGCCACAGCTACCTTGAGCCATAAGCTATTACTTTACCATGTTGCATCAATACACATCCTAGGCCCACTCCCGAAGCATCACAATGCACTGCATACCCTTTTGTCCCATATGGACCAATACAGGTGTAGAAGTTAATTTATTCTTCAGCTCTTGGAAACTTCTTTCACATGCATCACTCCATTGAAACTTGGTTTCTTTGTATGTTAGCTTTGTTAAGGGTGCATCAATGGAAGAGAATCCTTCAACGAACCTTCTGTAATAACCTGCCAATCCAAGAAAACTACGGATTTTCGTAGGTGTTGTAGGTCTTGGCAAATTTTTCACGACTTTTATATTTTGAGTATCAACCTTTATTCCTTCGTCATATACAATATTACCTAAGAATGCCACAAATTTCAACCAAAACTCACATTTAGAGAACTTCACTTACAACTTACGATCACGAAGAATTTGTAAAACCTTCCGCAAGTGATTAGTATGGTCATCTTCCGTTCTTGGATACACCAAAATGTCATCTATGAATACTATCACGAACACATCTAGAAATGGCTTGAACACCCTATTCATCAAATGTATAAAAGTTGCTGGTGCATTTGTTAGCCCTAATGACATGACTAAAAACTCAAAATGACCATACCGTGTCTGAAAGCTGTCTTGGGAATATCTTTGTCTTTGACCCTTACTTGGTGGTAACCCGACCTCAAGTTGGTCTTTGAAAAGCACTTAGCACCTTGTAACTGATCAAACAAATCATCAATTCTAGGGAGGGGATATTTGTTCTGAATCGTTACCTTATTCAACTGCCGGTAGTTAATACACATTCTTAACGAGCCATCTTTCTTACGTACAAACAAAACTGGTGCCCCCCATGGGGACATACTAGGCCTTATGAACCCTTTTTCTAATAAGTCTTTTAATTGCTCATTCAACTCCCGTAATTCTGTCGGGGCCATTCTATATGGAGGGATGGAGATAGGTTGAGTATATGGAATCACATCAATACCAAACTCTACTTCTCATTCTGGGGGCGAACCCGGAAGATCTTCAGGAAATACATTGGGAAATTCATTTACCACCGGAACGGATTGAAGAGTTGGTGGCTCTGCATCTATATTTTTCACTCTGACCAGATGATATATGTATCTTTTGGACATCATCTTCTTTGCCTTAAGATAAGAAATAAATTTACCTCTTGGTGCCCCAATATTACCTTTCCATTTGAGGACTGCCTCTTTTCAAAACTGGAAATGCACTATCTTAGTTCGACAATCTACCGTGGCATAACAAGAAGCTAACTAATCCATACCCATTATAACATCCAAATCTTTCATTTCTAGCTCAACAAGATCAGCCAATGTATCACGATCACAAACAGTTACAATGCAATTACGATAAACCCTTCTAGCTATAATAGACTCACTAATAGGTGTAGATACTTCAAATGGCTTCACTAATAATTCTGGTGTTCTTTTGAACTTCCCAGAAATCAATGGAGTAACATATGTCAATGTAGACCCTGGATAAATTAATGCATATACATTATGTGAAAAGATGGACAATGTACCTGTAATCACATCCGGTGAGGCTTCCAAATTTTGTCGATCCCTTAGAGTATATGTGCAATTCTAAACTCTACTAGAATTAGCTGCTCCCCTAGATCCTCTACCACGATCAGTAGGCATCTGTCCCCTACCTAAAGAAGGTGTTGATGATGAGGATGCAACAACTGATCTAGTAAGTTGTGCCACACCACCCACACCCCTATGAGGGTAATTTCTCATCATATGACCCGGTGTACCACACCAGAAACAAACATTTGTCCCAAACCAACATACACCTAAATGATTTCTTCCGCATTATTTACAAGACGGTTGAAGAGGTCTTGATTGGCTCATACTTCCCTTCTCTTGGTGCCCCGTTGTTCGTGAACCTTGGCTTTCACCTCTTTGCCCATATTGATTGCCCCTAGACTTTTGAAACCGAGGTGGGGCACTAGCTGTAGAGTAGGAAAATGATGGCCTTGGTGGTCTGTTAAAGAACTGAGGCCTAAACTCACCTTGGGATGGTGTAAACTGCCCCATGGATCTGGCCTCTTAGAATGCCTTATTTTTGACTCTTGTGTCCTTCTCCTTTGCCTTTGATCCTCCAACTTTTGCGCAAAAGCTGGCATCTTTACTATATCCATATCTTTATTCAACGAAGCAATGGTACAGTCTCTAACTAGATGTGAATCTAATCTATCCACATATCGATGAATTCTATCCTCCATAGTAGCTACTATATTAGGAGCATACCTGGCCAAGGAATGAAATTTGAGACTGTACTCCCTCACACTCATACTTCCTTGGTGGAGATTTAAGAACTGATCCACACGGGCCTCTCAGATCTCCAATGGCATATAATGGTCAAGGAATGCCTTTTTGAACTCTTTCCACATAGCTGAAGGTGGATCTGTTCCCCTAGATTGCTCCCAAGCATCATACCACAATATAGCCACACCCTTTAATCTATATGCTGCTAGCTCAAGCGCTTCTTTACCACTTACATGCATAACATCAAAAGTGTGTTGGATTTGATCTATAAAGTCATGTGGATCTTCATTAGGATCTGACTCGGTAAATGATGGAGGGTCCAAATTAAGGATGCTCGTACTTGTCACCTACTGGATTAGTTAAGTCAAGCAAGCAGCTCACTTATTTTATTCCATTTTCTAAATATTAATCCCTTTTGCTTTAACTTAGCACTTAACTTTCAACTTTAAGCTCAATTACCACCTTACTGTCTTGAATTTAAATACTACCATTAGAGTTAACTTGCAGTACATATGCTGAAATGTGCAAGGCATCACATCACTTTCTGAGCTAGTTTAAACCAACGCTAATCATATAAGAAACATGGTCCCTCACCTATACTATAAGGCTATGTCAAGTATCACGAGAATAGAACAAGCATATGCATAATATGGGCTGTTACACCCATAACCTATCAAATTAAAGATATTTGAATCTTCTTTCCAACGCCACTAATTTTGTGTCAATCCAAATTCCAAGTAAAAAATTATGACTATTTTAGAAAATTGATACAGTGATGTAACGAATTAGCTGGCGGGGAAATATTAAAAAGGATCGTTTCTGTCTTTTAACCGCTAAGAAAACTCTAAGAGAATTTCTTGACTAATTAAAGACCCAAACCAATTAGATGTTCATCTTTTAATCCAACATTCTCTTTTCTCTCAAACCCTAAGGCAAAACCCTATGGAAAAATCAAAGTAGAAGACTTTCATTCAAGATTCTTTCAATCTTTTTCTAGATTCTTCTTCAAGGTAAGTCCTTCTCCAAGAATTTCATTCTTTCCAACTCAAATTCCTCTATACAATTATGAATCACTAATGAAAATTATAATTCTTGGCCATAGAAATTTCAAGAAATTAATTCAAGAATTTCAAGAAAGGTTTTCTTGATTGTTCTCGTTCAAGCTAGGGTTTCAAGGCTTCTAATCAAGTTCTTCTTCAAGATTCTTCAAGAATCTTGTTCTTCCAGGTATGTAAGGCTATCATAGTCTTGGACTAGTTCACCCTCACGCCCTATATATACTTTTAAATCATTAAAAGAGTAATCTAGGGTTTCATCCCTAGATTTGAGTATTCTTGAGATGAGTTGATTTTGACTTCTTGAGTTCCTGATTCTTTTTGAATTTTTTTTCCTAATTATTGAATTTCTATATGTTATGCATTAAGATTCTTGAGTTGATTCATTCATGTCTATATTTCAGCATGAACCCTATGAATTGAGTATTCTTGAGATGAGTAGTATCGTTGAGTTCTGAGTATTAAATTTTTTATATTGTTATTGAGATCCATGAGTTGATTCGTTCATGCCTATCTTTCAGTATGAACCTTATTTTGAGTTATAAATTTTGAGAATCTTTTAAAGCTAACAATTATGTTTTAATTTGAGTTTTGAGGGAGTAACGAGGAGATTGAGAAAGAGTAGAATAAAACTAAGTATTTTCCAAATATTTCATTTTTATATAAAGAAAGAGAGTATTATTTTGAGAAAAGAGAAACTTTAATTTCTAAACAAGTTTATGAGTTCAGAGATATTTCAGAGCAATTACCTCTTTTAAGAGGTTATTTTGAGTAATTACCTCAAAACAGAGAAAGAGTATGTTTTATAAATTTGAGCATGGGTATTTATTGAGAGTAGTATTGAGCACCGATATGGGGATGCGTTCAGATAACTCAAAATCCTCATAAACCATGTCTACCAACATGGGTAAAGGATCATACTTTTTAGATGAATCCTTATTGCTTAGTGGATCCACTTAGTTCAGGTGCCCTATATCCCAGCACGATATAGGACAGTTCTGGAAGCGTGGGCGAGCCGATGTATCATGTATCTCATACTGATGGTTGTCGGTTAGAGAATCTTCCAAATAGAGTAAAAGTATATTTTTATAATATCACTTAATATGTTGAGTTCAGAGATGGGTAAGTATTTTGTAAAGTTTTAATAACTTCACTAATATATTTCTTTACATTCAGTTGAGTGTATATCTATATCTATTGCAGTCCTTTCATTTAGTTATTTGTTATTCAGCTATATTACATACTCGTACATTCAATGTACTGATGTCATTCGACCTCTATCTTTTAATGATGCACATAGAGGTCCTTAGGATTCTTAACAAGAGTCTGTTGATATCTCTTCATCCGCACGTCGGTTTTTGAGTAATACCTCCTATCTTCCAGAGGACTCCAGTTTAATGAGTTTTTAGTAGTAGTTCTTTTGAGGAGTCGTGGGTCTTGTTCCAACACTCATGTTTGTATAGTAGAGGCGTTATAGATAGACAGTTTTGGAGAGTCTTTAAGTTTATGAGGTTTTCTTTAAAACTTATGTTTAATACTAAGTATATCCAGAGAGTTTGAGATTTAATACACTGTTGATTCAACCTTTATTTCGGTCTGATGTTTATGTATGCTCGAGTTAGCCTTCCGTTTGTAGCCAACCAGGATGAGGGTTCACTTGGGGACCAATAATGGTTCACGAGTGTCAGCCACGTTTAGAGTGTAGGCTTGGGTCGTGACAAACTTGGTATCAGAACACAGAGTTTAAGTGTCCTAGGGTGTCTATGAAGCCCTGTTAGTAGGATCTCATTCATGGTGGTGGGGCCCCCACTTCGATAAATAAGGGACTACATATATTTAAGGAAAGTTTCCCTTTTTCATACTTTAAATCGTGTAATAGAATTGTGTCATGAAGAACTTATTCAAACTCGTGCGCTTCTCAAATCCATTCGACTACCCTCATACTCAAAGTGGTTGAAAAACAAAGCCCAGATCCTTATGGATGAGTTACTTTTAGCAAAAGTCTTCAGAAAGTCATGAGACTATAGAGGGGCTTGAGAGAAGCCCATGAGTGAGATTAAGTGTATTGACTTGAAAGAATGCACCCATATTTATATAAACCGTTTGTTTGAGCTAAAAGCGAGATGTACTCCCAGACTCGCTTCTCTAAACCTTATTCAAGTGAGACCTTTATGGGGGGAAGTATGTTTTAAAATGCATGTGTAGTATCTTCACCCCAAAGATAGTATGAGTTGCAATGTTATAAACTAGTATTAGTAGAAATATCCAGAGTTAGAAGTATGAATTTAGAGGTGTAGTAATCTAAGAAAGGGAGTCTAAGTTGTAGCCATGTACTAGTAAGTCATTAATGAGGAGTTTTTCTTTATAGGTAGACTAAGAAGTGATGAGTTAGTGTAGATTTCATGGTAGAAGCTAGAGTAAGAGTTACTAGTATGGATGAATTAGAGTATACTTTAACTAGAAGGGATTTTATGATGACGTGCCAATGTGTTAGTGATTAACGTTCCAAAGATTCTTCATCCAGTTCTAAGTGTTAACGATCACTAGTCAGTATATAACCCAACTAAATGAGTTGGGGTTGATCCTACAGAGAGTAGCTTTTCCTTCAAATTCAATTATAGAAGTACGCCATCAATCTCTTCAACTGAACACTTACTGCACCTTTTTGGTTTAAACTTCAAATTTAAGGTTATACTTATCAATCCAATTCAACACTTAACACGAAACGATCAAATAGTGAGGTAACACTTGGGGAATTCACCAACCAATTATTGAATTTAACTTAGTGGATGAACATTGATGCTCACAATAGGATAAATTGTCGTGGGTAGGTCGGACTATATGTAAAGCAATTTTCTCTCGAACAATTACCTTATCTTTGTTGAATTTCTCGAACTTCAACACTAGACGGAAGATGTCTAACCTCGTCCTCATCAATCTACTCTCTCGATCTAGATACAAAGGATAGATTCCATGTTTCACTTTCTCAAGCTGAAATCATGGTGACCCACTACTAAGGATGCTAAATTTGCTACTTTGGCTCTGTACTTCTCTCTCGAGCAAGCACAAAACACTGAACTTGTTACACTAATCATGCAAGATGACGTCAAAACACAATAGCAATTCAGACCCACTTCAAATTAACATCATTATTCGCAAATCAATGACACCCACTTAGAAAAAGTCAAAAATTGTTCACATCATCAAAACCCAAAGGTTAGGGTTTAGCAAATCATGATGAAAAGATGAAAATCAACACTTGCCACATTTTTCATAGCTGGGTAAATGATGTTTTGAAGTAAAAATCAACTACAATCTTCTCTATTACAAAATTTCAATGAAACACCTTGCTAAAATCACTTGAAATCCACAATCTTGTGTTTCTCACTCTTAATCTTGTGTTTCTCACGTTTATGAATGCCTTTTCTCTCTTCAAAAAATCAATTTATGCAAGTCTGATGTGAAGTTGGTTGGGACCAATCGGTGAGGTAAGTCAGGCTTTGCCGACAATTTGGCGACTCGCCAATTTTCCTTCATCTCGCTTTCATTTTTCACCTCTTCTTAGTCCAGCCACAATAATTTTAGGCGTTCCAGATCGGGCTTGCCGAGATTCCGCGATGCGCCCTTTTTCCTTTCCACTCGCCCATCGGCACTTATCTGGATCTCTATCAGTACTTTTGGTGACCTGGTGATCTATCGCCGAAGCGATCGGCGAAACGCCGAGTTGAACTGTTGCTCGTCAAAGTTACCTCTAATTCTGCCTCAGCGTTCTGTAACTTTAGGTGGTAGGGTGAAAACTTGGCGAGTCGCCGAGTGACATCGGCGATTATCAGGCTTGTGTTTCTCTTCTCTTTCTTACTCGTGTTGTCTCCATTTCCCATTTATGTCCTAGCTTTGTATCTCAATCCATGTATCTGAAGATCAATGGTTTTACATCAGCTGTTGGCACAAAATAAGCATTTGATGACACTAAATCTATATAAATAAATCCCTAAATAAGTCCAAATCTCGAACTCATCAACACCCCGAACTTAAACTTTTGCTTGTCCTCAAGTAAAACTCAAGTTCGGTTGTTAAAAAAGGATGTCTCAAACAGTGCTACACAAGACTCAATCATGAATGCACACAAAAAAACTCAACTTTTTCATGCAATGATCAATTGCACATTAAAAGATTCAAGTTGTGACTTACCATTATCAAAGATTCTCAAGTTCACCATACTTGCTTAAAATGTAAGTTCAAGCTCGACAAAGGTATTCAAATGCCCTCACACAAAGAATGATTCCATAATCACACACAATGGTTCAACAATTTATAGCTCCAGAATCACAATCAACACTCACAGTCACAAAGATGAACACATGCATGACTCTATCCATAGGTTTACCCTTATTTTCCAATCAACACTTGTTTCAGCTCACTCAAGATCAAAAAGGTCTTTTCAAGGCTTGTACTGGGGTTGAGTGTAAAGGTATGGTCATTTAGGCTTAGTGGTTGTTATGCTCATGAAATGTGGTGTGAACAACACTTCTTTGCCTTTTCTTCCTAATTCTTATTCATGCTCAAAAGTCACCCCATTTCTTTTTGCAACTTTATTTCAGAACTTTTTTCATTCTTTTTTTCTTTTTATATTTTTTTTTTTATGGAGGGGTTGCATCTTTTTAAAAACCATGAGTTCCATCTTTTTCAAAGCCTTGAGTAGAGGGGAATTTCTTCACATTCCTTGATTTATCTTCTCTTTTCACCACACCCCCAACTTAGGATTTTGGCCTAAGTCGGTTATTCAAACAAACCACATCTCATGAGGATTAAGGGTGAATGGATAAAGAAATGTCACAATTGCATCAAGTTTCTTCCAAGAAAAGGGTAAGGCTCAAAGGGTGCTCAAACAAAGATCACACGCTTACAAGGTAGGCCACAAAAGAGGTACAATGTCAAATTGTTTGACTCTTTAAAATTGTTGGCTAAGATTATTTCAAGAGCTCACATCACTTGGTCAACCGGACCAACAGTGCAAATTCTAAGTGTCATCACACAAGGTTCACAGGAACCTCATCACACAAGGCATTGATACCAATGTCAAACCAGACTCCACACTTTCACTAGTGTGCAATGTTCATCACAAGAGACTCAATTCGACAATAGGCTAGTCACAATGAGACGCAAAGAGTTCACATATTGCCTATGCAACTTCATTTGGCCTCATCGTAGCCGCACATTCGTGTTTGTTCAATTGAGGGCATCATTCAAGTCATTGGTATTGATCACAACTGACACTCAAATTTGCACAAGAACAACCACAATTAAACACAATCAAGGGGTGGCAAAAATGGGTAAAAAGGGATCCAAGCACACCGCAGAAATTCACTGACCACAAGTACACACCCCCACCAAAAGCATTCAACATTATCCCCAATGTGAGTAGAGAACGGAAATTCCCGCTAATAAAAGAAGAATAAAAATAAAAACTAGCAAATAAAGATAAAAATCTAGTATGTAAAAATGCAGAGCAAGGTGAGGAGGAATCTTCACTAAGTGCCCAGTCGGTGAGAAAATGAGATAGTCGTTGAATGCTTCGGCGGTGCGCCCAATGAGCAGAATATCACTTTTTGTTCCAGTGGTGACACTTGCAGAATGGGGTAGATCGGCGTAGATACAGGAGGTTGCCGAACAGGTCGGCGACTCGCATAATGGAATTGGAACTTCGCCGATGGATCATTGAGTTATGCTGTCAGTGATAAAGTAAAAGGGCGAGGAAAATCGGGTCGCCTAAGCACATCGGCGATTCGCCAAGTGATGATGATCTCCCGCCGAATGTTCCAAAATCTCAAACCCCATTTTTGAAGTCCATAGGGCAGACTATGTTGTGCTCACTGAATGGGTTCGGCGATTCGCCAATGGCATTTTTTTCTCACATAAAATCATGCACCTACAAAATGAACACACATTATTTTAAAACACTAACACTTGGGTTGCCTCCCAAGATGTGCCTTATTTAACATCATGACACGATATGGAAATGCTCTCAAGCATCTTCTAGGTACACCACCTGAATTAGAGAAATCTATTGGCGCTCGCCAAAGTATAACTTCAAGTGTTGCCCATTCACCTTAAATGCAGGTCCTTCTTGACTTTCAACTTCTATGGCACCATTTGTGAACACTCGTGTCACTCTAAATGGTCCTGACCATTTCGACTTGAGCTTTCCTGGAAATAGTCTAAGTCGGAAATTGTATAGTAACACCCAATCTCCCACTTTGAACTCCCTCTTAAGGATTTTAGTATCATGCCATTTCTTCATCTTTTCCTTGTATAGGGTTGAACTTTCATAAGCTTTGAACCTCAATTCGTCCAACTCATTTAACTGCTCTACTCTCTCTTTTGATGTCTTTTTCCAGTCCAGATTTAAAGATTTCAATGCCCACAATGCTTTGTGTTCCAATTCAACTGGTAGATGACAAGATTTACCAAAAACTAGCTGATATGGAGACATACCGATTGGTGTTTTGTATGCGGTACGATACGCTCATAGTGCGTCATCAAGCTTTCGAGACCAACCAATTCTATTAGCATTCACTGTCTTGGCCAAGATGCTTTTGATCTCCCGGTTTGACACTTCAACCTGGCCACTCGTTTGGGGATGATACAGAGTTGCTACTTTGTGTTTCACTCCATACTTGCTCAATGCAGCTGAAAATCACTTGTTGCAAAAATGGGATACCCCATCACTAATAATAGCCCGAGGAGTACCAAATCTCGCAAAGATGTAGCGTTTCAGGAATTGAACAATGCTTTGTCCTTCATTGTTTGGAAGTGCAACATCCTCCACCTATTTGGAAACATAATCTACAGCCACCAAGATATACTTATTACCAAACGAACTTACAAATGGGCCCATGAAATCTATACCCCAAATATCAAATAGCTCAACTTCTAAAATGGGCGTAAGAGGCAACTTGTGTCTTTTGGATACTCCACCTTGTTTCTGACATTGAGTGCACTTCTTAACAAACTCATGGGCGTCTTTGTAGAGAGACGACTAGTATTACCCACTTTGTAGAACTTTAACAGTTGTACGTACACCACCATGATGACTTTCAACCGGTGAAGCATGACAAGCATGGAGAATTTCAATAACTTATTCTTCTGGAACACATTTTTTAATGATATGGTCAGCACACTCTCTGAATAAATATAGTTCATCCCAAAAGTACTTTATAACATCGAACAAGAACCTTATTTGTTGGTAGAAGTTCAGCTCGTCCGACATTAATCCACACACTACATAATTGGCAAAATCAACATACCAAGGAGATTGTTTGATGGTTACCGTGAATACCTATTCATCGGGAAAAACACCATTTATGTCGATCTCTAGCTCGTCGTTCTCCTTGCTCCAATCTTTGACCTCAAAGTTGAATTCTTGCAATAAAAGCACCCATTTTATCAATCTTGGCTTGGTATCCTTCTTTTCCATAAGGTAACGCAGTGCAGCATGATCAGTGTGAACAACCACTTTAGTACCTAGCAAGTATGCCCAGACTTCTCAAATGCATAAACTACCGCAAGTAACTCTTGTTCAGTAACTGTATAGTTAGGTTGAGCACTGCTTAGAGTTTTGCTTGCATAGTAAATAGGGTGAAAAAGTTTGTTGCATTTTTGCCCCAATACAACACCTAATGTCGTGCCGCTTGCATCGCATATTACTTCAAAAGATTCTGACCAATCAGGACTAATTATGATCGGTGTGGACACCAATTTTTCTTTTAAGTACTTGAAAGCTATCATGCAAGTATCATCAAAGTGGAATTTCACCTCCTTCTCCAAGAGTTTGCATAGAAGATGTGCAATCTTTGAGAAGTCTTTGATGAATCTCTGGTAAAAACTGGCATGTCCCAAGAAACTACGAACACACTTCACCGAAATTGATGGTGGTAACTTCTCAATCACTTCAATCTTTTCTTTGTCAGCCTCCAGCCTCTTTTGCGACACTTTGTGACCAAGCACTATACCTTCCTTAACCATGAAATGACATTTTTTCCAATTTAGGACTAAATTTGTCTCCACACATCTTTGGAGAACTTGTCCTAAGTGCTCTAAACATTCTTCAAAAGTATCACCCACAACCGAAAAGTCATCCATAAATACTTTCATTGAATCCTCCACCATGTCAGAAAAAATAGATAACATGCAACGTTGAAATATAGCCAGAGCATTGCATAATCCAAACGATATCCATTTGAAGGCAAAAGTGTTATATGGAAACGTAAAGGTTTTTTTCTCTTGGTCTTCTAGAGCAATGGTGATTTGGTTATAATCGGAATACCCATCCAAAAAGCAATACCAACCTCACTCGGAGAATCGATCAAGGATTTGATCCATAAAGGGCATGGGAATTATCCTTTTCAGTCCGCGAATTTAACTTTCGATAACCCATGCATACTCTCCACCCGATCACCGGTCTCATAGATACAAGCTCCCCTTTTTTAGTTGGGACTACTATGATGTTTCCTTTTTTCGGTAGACATTGTACTGGACTTACCCATTTGCTATATGCAATAGGGTAGATCAGACCTACGTCCAACCAATTTATTATCTCTTTTTTCACCACCTCTTGCATCGGTGGGTTCAATCTCCGTTGATGTTCAACACTTGGCTTACAAACACTGTCACATTGAATTTTGTAAGTAAAAATACTAGGAGGAATGCCAACTATGTCAGCGATAGTCCACCCTATAGCTTTGATATGCCTTCTCAACACCTCAAGGAGCAATTTTATCTGCCAATCAAGCAAATCAGCTGCAATGATCACTGGTAAGGTGTTATTTTCCCACAAGAAAGCATATCAGAGATAGGAAGGAAGTACTTTCATTTCTAGATTTGGTGGTTCTTCTGTTGATGGCTTTGCGGGAGGACTTTCTCGATTTTTAAAATCAATGTCCAACTTCAACGGAGTCTTTGAATACCCCCCCAAACTTGATAGACCTTCTACTACCTCTTCATAGCCTTGAATTTCGAACTCATCATAGTTAGCAAGAACGGCTTCAAGTGGCTCAGTCATACACGTCAAATGGCTCACACTAGCCACTGTTTCATCAATAACATCAACAGTGGAGACCACGTGAATATCACTTGGGTGTTTCATTAACTTACACACATTAAAGGTTACTTCATCTTCATTCACCCAAAACATCAATTCTCCGCTCTCAATATCCACCAATGCTCGTCCGGTTGCCAATAATGGTTTTCCCAAAATGATGAGAATTTCAGCATTTTCGCAATCGAGAATGACAAAATCAGCCAGGAAAATAAATCGTTCAACCTTTACCAAGATGTCATATAGTTTCCCCACAGGATGTTTAATTGATCAGTCCGCCATCAAGAGTCTCATTGTTGTGGCTTTCGATTCCCCCAACCCAAGTTGTTTATAGATTGCATATGGCATTAGGTTGATGCTTGCTCCCAAATTGCATAGGGCTGTAGCAAATTTGAGCATGCTGATGGTGCAAGGGATGGTGAACGCTCCGGGATCTTCTCTCTTTTTTATCAGCTCCTTAGTCATAATTGCACTACAACTATGGGAGACTTCGATTGTCTCAAAATCCAAACTTGTTTTCTTTGTGACTAACTCCTTCATAAACTTGGCATACCTCAGCATTTCAAACAATGCTTCCACTAGAGGGAGATTAATTGATAATGTCTTGAAAACTGATAAAAACTTCTTGAACTTCTCATCCTCATTCTTCTTCTGTAGACGTTGAGGAAATGGATGATATATTTTGGGTGAAGGTTGCATAGCTTTTGGGCTTTGATTGTGTTTCTCCATGTCCTTTTGTGGTCCTTTGGCAATGCTTTGATGGATAGGTGCTTCTTCTTCCTCCATCCCTTTGTCTTGTTTATGTATTTGAGCTCTTCATTTCCCGTCATATCGCCAATTGCTACCTTTCCACTTCGAGTAACTACAACCAGCTCTCTATCATCATATTTCATTATGATTTTTTTCTTCAATTGTGCGAAAAGTGAACTCAATTGACCTTCAATTAGCTGGATTGCATATGCGTGAGAGTTCACTTTATTGTTCAATGATTAAAAGTTAGTTTTTGTCCCTTTTAACAAGTCATCTGAACCTTAGACTTTATCAAGGATGTGTGACAACAAATCATTCACCCGTGGACTACTTGCAAGTTGCATTCCCTCTTGATTTTGGTCTCTCACTTGAGTGAGTGTGGTCCTCTTTATGGTCCTCCTCCCTTTTACAATAGTCACTTTACTTGGCCCAATCTTGGTAGTATCTTGTTTACTCTTCCCCTTTGTGATAGTTCCAACCTTGATTCCCACCCCACTGTAAATAGCATGGGTGGAAACCCTCCTCGTATCTCTTGGAGTTCCAACTTTGATTATCCCCTGACTTTGAATAACCGGAGAAAGAACCCTCCTCAACTCTAAACACTTCACTTGTCCCCTTGGGCTTTTCCACATTCTCCATCATATGCTCTTGTAATAGTTCCATTTAGGTCAGTATTTTCTTGATGTTTTCATTCCTCTTTCTTTCCTTATCAAGTTGTTCTTGTGTCATTCTAAAGCAAAAAGGGGAGACTTGATCATTTTGGGTGTACCACGCTTGATTTATTTTAGTCATGTCATCAAGAAGAAATGAAGCCACCTCAAATGATTGCAACATTATTCCCCCTCGTATCAATTGATCAGCCACTCCTTTATTAATCGAATCAAGACTCCGATAAAAATATTGGAGTGGTAAATCGTTTGGTAGCCCGTGAGTTGGGCATTTAAGTAAGAGTTTCTTAAACCCCACCCATGTTTCATGGATAGGTTCATCCTCTCATCGCTTGAAACCTTGAATGTCGTCTCTAAGCTTCATCATCCTTGATGAGGGAAATAATCTTGTATTGAATGATATAATCAACTCCTCCCATGATGTGATGGAATTGTTTGGTAACTCGGCCAACCACCTGCTAGCCTCCCCTGTCAAAGATAGTGGAAATAATTGAAACCGGATTGACTCTTGTGACATATTCATGAATGACAACAGCCTGCACACCTTTGTAAAACTTCTTACATGCTCATGCGGGTCTTCAACTGCTAGCCATCCATAGAGTCCTCACATTTGGAGGAGATGAAGAGTTGTGCTAGTGACCTCAAATACTGCATTCCCATCAACTTGTGGTATGTAAATTGCACCCATTTCACCTTAATGAGATGGATTGTAAACACTATTAACATCATCAATATTGTCCCAATGACCTGCTTGGCTACCATTCACCTCTTCCTCGCTCATTTTTACTTCTATGTATAGTTCAACCAACACTACACAATGCACCCTAAGTCAATTCAACTACAACCAACCAATTCACAAATCAAATCTTCGATCAAAGAATTCTAAGTAAAGCTACTCCCTGGTAACTGTGCCATTTTAATTAACATTTCAAAGATACTTCATCCAGTTCTAAGTGTCAACGATCGCTAGTCAGTATATAACCCAACTAAATGAGTTGGGATCGATCCTACGGAGAGTAGCTTTTCCTTCAAATTCATATATAAAAGTATGACAACAATCTCTTCAACTGAACACTTACTATACCTTTTTGGTTTAAACTTTATATTTCAGGTTATACTTATCAATCCAATTCAACAGTTAACACGAAACGATCAAATAGTGAGGTAACACTTGGGGAATTGACTAACCAATTATTGAATTTAACCTAGTGGATGCACATTGATGCTCACAATAGGATAAATTGTTGTGGGTAGGTTGGACTATATGTAAATCAATTTTATCTCGAACAATTACCTTGTCTTTGTTGAATTCTCTCAAACTTCAACACTAGACGGAAGATGCCCAGCCCTCGTCCTCATCAAATTTACTCACTCGAGCTAGATACAAAGGATAGATTCCATGTTTCACTTTCTCAAGATGAAATCATGGTAACCCACTACTAACGATGCTAAATTTGCTACTT
>JAJOOH010003235.1:0-38538 GCA_029582605.1 Solanum gracilifrons | reverse complement strand
TTCAATAAGTGTTTGTTCATCATATTGGTTCATTAATTCATGTTCAAATATCTTTTTTTTTTTAAAAAAAAAAAACTAATTTCAAATATTAATTTTTTTTTTTTTCAAACTTATGCCTCTTGTTATTTCCTATTCACCATCTTTTTTTTTATTGAAAATATTTTCTTATTTTTTATATTTATACGTGGGGCATGACCCGTGCCACTATTTATAGAGTGAATTGGAATAATGCAAAATTCAATGAATTTATAAATATTATTTTGTTTATTTTTATTTTTATTTGTTCATGTTGTATTAAAAATAAAAATAATTATGAGTGATATAGTGAATCTATCATTTTGTTTATTTCTTCTTTAAGAGGTGTGCCAAGCGAAAGGGAGTTTTGGTGTAACTGCTAAAATTATTGTCATGTGATCATAATATCACTCATTCAGGTTGTGAAAACACTCTTGCAAAAATATATAATAACATTACGTACAATATTAGATCTTTGTGGTTCAGCGTTTCTTTGCATTTTGCACATAACATAATTTTAGTGTTTTCAATTGACGTTAAATCAAATATAAGCAAGTAAACATGAACGAACAATAAACAAGTCATAGTAGTGTTATATAGTTGATCCTCTTTACCTAATTTTAAACTCACTCACTAAGGCGTCAAATTTGAAAAAGAGTATTTTGATTTTTGTCCGCCTTATTGATTGAGATACAAAATGTTCATGACTTAAAAGTCAATAATGATGACAATTGTCATTCAAATCTTTCAATGATGTTCATGACTTATGTCAAAAGTCAATAATGTCCATGATTTAAAAGTGAATTTGAGACAATTGTCATTTTTTCAAAACAAATCAACTATTGCAAAGCAAAATTTGAAATAATAAAAAAACTTGTACTAAATGGTTTATTATCAATGAAAAGTCATCTAGTTTTTGGCACAAGAGATTGAAACATGTCTCTGTTGATAAAATTAATTAAGAAGTTAATTAATGATAAAAGGTATGCACATCAACAAGGTGCCAAAAGAATTTCTCATCTCGAGATCATTTATAAAATTATTTGTGGACTTTTTTCTATTCCTTGCTTAAATGGTAGAAAGTAGTTTATCTCATTTATTGATGACTATTTAAGATACATAAATATATATTTTCTGTTTAATAAATCAACCGCACTTGATGCTTTTAAAGTTTTTAAAATTGAAGTTTGGATCTCATATCAAAATTGTAAAATATGATAAGAATATATAAAAATATTATGATAGGTACACATACAAGGGACAAGTTAAAGGTTTATTCACTGAATTTCTTGAAGTGAAAGCAAATGGTTCAATACTGCCTATGTCCAATAATAATTGTCCACTATTGACTTGACACAGGATTAAGAAACAGTAAATGATAGAGGTGATCTTACCTAATCATCCTTATTAGATATAAGTCATTTAAACATTGAAAATAAAATAGTACTATTTGATAACAAGAGTAAATTAAAATAGACACAATATATGATAAATTATTTATTAATTTTATAAATTAGACAAGTATTATTGGACATTCCAAAATAGTATAGTGAACAAGTAAAAATAGACGTAGGAAGTATATCGAATTAGAAACACCTAACAAAATAATGATATAAAATGAAGATTGATGTTAAGAACAAGATGTCGATTTTCAACCTGTAATTTATATGAAGCTTAATAACTCATTGTACTCTTGCTTTTTTCTCCAACACTTTGTCTAGAGACTATTATTTCCTTATTATACGTGAGTGCAAATTTTAATTTTCATGTATTATGATGTAATTTATTCAATTAATAAAGTTGATTATGAATAACTTATATTAAGTTCATTCATACAATTGTTGGACATTTTGTTAAAACATATTATACATCATAATACATAGAAAGAAGAATTTTGTCTAACAACATGATTGTCATGATTTACCTGATAATGTGTTATAGTTAAAGTGATTGTTGCATAACAATTTAATTGAGTGTATAAAATATGCGGCCATATTATTAGTATGCTTATCGATAAAGAATTAGCTATTTATAATACGTGGATCAAGTGAGAATGTAAAATTAACGTCTAAGATATTTAATGTGGATCCATACTAGTGATGAAATCAAGATTTTTACTAAAGGAAGGGTAGAGGGAGGGGGACGGGAGGTATTTTTTTAATTATGCATATTTCGAAGTTCTCCTGACAGAAGACACTTTTAATTATGAGTCCTTAGGACAATTATATTTTATGATAAAGTCCCTAGGGTTAAAGTTTTAGCCTATCTATAAATGTGTCTACGGCTGCATCAGTTCGACACATATTGTGGTAGACATAGACTAGAAAATTCTTAAGATCTTTCTTATCATTTTCTCGGTACAAGTTTGTGTAAGTCGAAGACGATTCTCCACAGCACTTGAACAATTGTGATTGAAGGTACATTTCTGTTTTTCTCGTTGCTTTTGACTCTGTGTATGTGTGAGAAATCAACATATGAATGATACAATTGTATTCTGAAATGATTTAACCATTTGAACTTGCTACAAAATATCAATAGAGAAAGATCTTTAATCTATTAAAGACATAAATGTGTATAAAACTTAAATGACATTTATTTCACACACAAATTATGTAGGAGGCTAGGAATTATCAAAAATTATAACACATGTACAAGTAATTATGCATGATCTAGTGCATATATCAAGCGGATGTTTGTTTAATTGCTCTTAATTGCTATTTACCTTCTAATGCAAATTAGACACATGAAACTAAGTTAGTTTGATCTTTAGGACACAATTGAGGTAATTGAGTTGCAACTATTAGGGAGAATAATTTTCTCTACCTTTTTAATTATCATTTCAAATTTAGTATTATTAGCACAAGGAGTATTTAATACAAGAATTATTGTACTCTATTATTCTATTTCACATCCAATGTAGCATAAGAATACGATTAGCTATACATAGACAAACTATTCAAAAGATAAAATTGTCCTTTATTCAAAATCACTTTAATTGTGCATTTAGAAAGTAATAATTGAAAACATGTATCATTCAATTTAAAATCATACACATATTTTTATGTATCATATATTCCAATTTTAGGCAAATGTATCAAACTTTCAACAAGAATTGTAGATAGAATGAATAACACTATAATTATTAGTTTATGTATTATAATATATGTATTATGTAATTCACAATTCATAATATATCGAAAATCAAGAGACTAAGATAATTTAGATATATAAAGAGATAAACATGTATATTCTAATGAGAAAGTGTGAGAGATTGATAATGATAAGTTGGAGGACAAATGAAAAGAAAAGGACTCTAGTCAAGAGAGTACGAAGATCGAAGATTAATAGATAGTCGAGCGTTGTCAAGCTTGAAGTATAAAATATGTTCTAGAAAATGAATAATGTAAAAATTTGAATGTTCCCCCGGCATTACATGCTCAGTCGCCAGCGTGCAGACAACGGTTGCGGATTTCAGGAAGAAAACAATTCTGCTTGAATATATATATATATATATATATAATGTATGTATTGTAATGTCTTTTTCCTGTCCCATATATTTCTCACCTGTCACCACTCTCATTGGCTCTCTCTCTCTCCTTATCAGCTTCAGTTACATTTACTCTCCCACTCTCTCTCCCACTTTACCTCGCTTTTTCCCACGCTTCGAAAACTCCTATATGGATTCTCTACTACTATAGTGCCTTTTCGTTTTCTTGCACCAAAAACCCTAAAGAAAAAGGAACAAAAATGGTCTAGGTAGTTGAACTGCTTTTTTGCTCCCTTCTTCACCAGATCTAGACTTACTAGGTGCGTATGAAAACCCAACTGTTTTCTTGATTTTCTTTTTCTTGTGGTGTAGGAATGGTGGAAAAAGTTTCTGATTTTTTGCTCTAATGAAGCTGCATTCTTGACTTTTTCTTGTATTTTGAGTGGGGTTGTTTTGGAATATGGGAAAAGGTGCTATTTGGTTAAATGAAGCTGCATTATTGGCTTCTTTTTTTTAGGTTTTGTTTTGAATTTTAGCTGCAAAGAAGCTGCTGTTTGGTTCATTTTAGTGATGGGGTTTTACTGAATTGTTATGGGAATTGGAAAAGAAGTGCTTGAATTTTAGGCAGAAAAGGTGCATTCTTGCCTTTTTTTTTTCTTTATTCTGAGTGATGATTTACAGCAGGGTTCTGAGGGAATGTGACAGAAAGTGCTTGAATTTCAGCTAAAGAACAGCACTTTTCTGTTAGATTTGAGACTTGAGACTTTTTGATACTATAATTTTCACTGTGCTTTCTTTGAATGTCGGTGCTGCTCTGTATAGTGCTTTGCCAGTACTTCTCTTTTCTAAAAAGATGATATCTGCTGTGCTAATTTAGCTTGCTTTTGTTTGTTTTTTAATTGGACAGATAATTGGTCTTGAAGAACTGGTTGCAAATGGATGACTCAGTTTTAAAATCCAATGAAGACTTAGTGGAAGAGAACCAAAGTCCAGAGATAATAGAGAAGCCATCTCCGCTGCAGGATTTTGTCGAACATCCACAAAGTTCAGAGTCACTAAAGCAATCATCAGCAGAGAGTGTGAAAAAATCAAGGATCGTGAGACCAAGTTTAAAAACTCAAAATGGGGCAACAAATGCTGGGACTGTGAAGAGGCGAACTGGAATAACAGATGGCACTGATTTTACTCCCAGAGGTGTCAAGTCATCTCTGACAAAATCGACTGTTAGTAGCACTTCACGAATTTCAGGAACAACTCCAGTCACAAGAAGGAGTAGCACTGGCGGTTTGCCTGACAAGCAGCCAATAACAGTAACTAAACGAGCTAGTGGTAGTGTTGCTTCAGGTACAGCTAAAAAGACCAACTCTTTGGCAACAGATCCTATGCGGCGATCGCTTCCCGAAATGCGGAAAAGCACATTGCCATCAACCAGTACCAGAACTACTACTCGATCAAGTATTTCAGAGATCAGAAGATCAGTTCCCGTTTCACCCCTTGCAAAGACTCCAAGAGTATCAGTTAGTTCTGATGCAAGCAAACAAGAATCTGTTAAGAGGACCTCAGCTAAATTATCATCGCCATCACTATCCTCTGCAAGGAGGAGTGCGTCTACATCGTTGGAGAGTACTGCTAGTAGTGTCTCAACTAGAAAGTTCTCCACGAAGTTGTCTTCTCCAGCTGTTCAGTCACCTTCTGTTTCCACTGGATCGAAGGCTGGTTCATTGTCAAAATCGTTGGACAGAAGTAGTAATTCATCAAGCAGGAAGAAAGGGGGGACTCCTGAAGGTCGGGATTCACGTCTTATCATGCTTCCTCAAGTGGAAATCAAAGCTGGCGATGATGTGGTAATAACTTATGTCTCATTTCTTCATGTTGCAAAAATTAATTTTAGTTGGTGTTAAATTGAAGATGAGTGAAAACAATAGTTCATTTTACCTCTCCTGAAGGTGGATAAATTACCTTCTCATATAAGCTGCTCCACTAGTATCTTTTTCTTCTAAGGGTGTTCTTTAAGAACAAACCTCATAGGTTTAAAGCAAAGCATTTAGGTAAGGGTTATGACAAGCATGAAACAATATTATTGAAAGTGCTTAAATTGAGAGCTACTCAGTTCTCAAGCATCAAATCGATGGTTTTAATGCTGACAGTGAGGCATACATCTGTATTCCGTTTTTAGAACCTTGGGCTGTGGGTGGACCTTATTAAAAAAAGATCCTTGTGCAGTGGCTTCCCATGCATTTATTAATCGTCATATCACATGCTTTGTCTAAAGAATTCCAAACCTCCATCTCTATTTAGCTATTACAAAAATTTTGGTTCACAAATTTCACTTATCTATATTGATTGGCTCTTCTACCTATCAAGATAAATAGAACATGATTTTTGATGCTAAATATGCTTTTGAATTATATATTTTAACGGAAAAGCTTTAAAGTACATACACAAGTGCACTCTATTTTCAATTGCTTTTGATGGAGTATATATTGAATTTCTTTTGCTTTGAACTATACCACTCACCTAAAAGCTTCTAAACATACAATAAATTCATCTGATACCATTTTTTTTCCGAGGAGAGAAGGTTTTCTTTGATTGTCTTCTATTGACTTTTATGATTGTCGTTCTCTTCTCTTGTGGCAAGTAGTGCTTGATCTATTTGTTTGATCAGCTGTAAACTTGGGCTATATTTTAAGTTAAATGCTCTCAAATGTGATGTTTATCTTCTTGTTGATAGAAAAATGCTGCTCAGTCTATCTATTGATTGCATTTCTCTGCCTATCAAAATACCTAGCAATACAAAGTCAACATCACTGTCACAGTATAGGTTAAGTAAACAGTATATTCATGCAAGTAAATAGATTGTGATTTCGAAAATAACATATTTGCAAGAACACTTTGTATGTGCAAAGAGAGGTTATTTGGGTCTTTGGTTAATATTTTATGTTTTAGTTGAACTATCTATCATTGCGAGATTTTTATGCTGGTAAGTATTCTTCATAATACACGAGCATATTTTGCAGATTTACTAACTAAAATAGTTCAATGCTAATCTTTTAAAGCTGTTTGTGCTTTGTTCAGCATGATTACCTTGAAGGTGTCCATTTTGTTTATAAAATCTTTGTTCTCCATTTTGCTTCAATTGAAAGTTTTCTGGTTACGACATAGGATATGTTCCCTATGTTCATTAGAAAAAAGGTTCTTTAGTAATCTTACTAACTATTGAACCTTCGTTCCTTTAATTTCATCAAGCGCTTGGATCTGAGGGGCCACAGAATACGTAGTCTCAACAATGGTGGGCTGAACTTGTCGCCAACTTTAGAGGTAACTAACATTAGTTCCATTTTATTTTACCTTTATAAGGTAACTAGAATATAAGTTGCAGACCTCTTCACTTTCGATGCCGCACCTCTGTTGCATTCTCCAAAATACACTACTTCTGGAGAATCCAACACACACCCATTGACTTTTTTGAAGAGTCCGAGTACCATAGACTTGAATGAACAATGAAACCCATTTGGGTCTCCAAGAGTGTTTTCTGTGACAAGATTTGACAACAAAATTGAGATTTCGTACAGTATTATGTGGGTATAATAATGGATTATACAAAAAAATATAAACGAAATTTCGTTTTGCAGTTTGTTTACCTCAGGGATAATCTCTTATCAGTGTTGGATGGTATTGAGATACTGACTAGGGTGAAGGTCAGTTTTCTTTGTATATTTCTGTACAGTTAAAAAAAGTATATTTCTTCAATTTGAGTTTTGATACTACTTGCGAAGATAATGCAATTGTCTAGTTATTTTCACTCATAGTATATTGATATTTGTCTGTTTAGGTTCTTGATTTGAGCTTCAATGATTTCAAAGGTCCTGGATTTGAACCACTTGAGAATTGCAAAGCCCTTCAGGTCAGCACTTCTCTTGATGTCTTATTTTGTTTCAAAGACTTAAACGGTTATTCTTTCATTGATAAGGCTCTGAAGTAATTTGTCATTCTTTTTCAACTTTTTGACCTTTTAGCAACTTTATCTTGCTGGAAATCAAATTACATCACTCACAAGCCTTCCAGAGCTTCCCAACTTAGAAGTAAGTCTTTAAACATCTGCCTCACTCCTTGTTCATACTCACAGCAGTTTTCAGTTTTTCAATGCCTACTCTAGGTTATTGTTGTTTTCTTAATTATCAAAGAGAAAAAAAGACCAGCTTATTGTTTTTTTCTATGACTCTTAAATTTCAGTTCCTATCTGTTGCTCAGAATAAGTTAAAATCTCTTTCAATGGCCAGTCAGCCTCGGTTACAGGTTAATCTCTGATTTTTATCTTTTCTTACTTCTTGCTGCTTGTATGGTTAGAACCTACATCACATATATTTTTCCTTTGCAGGTCTTAGCTGCTAGCAAGAACAAAATCTCTACATTGAAAGGATTCCCTTATTTACCTTCTCTTGAGGTTAGTAATGAACATCTAGTCAATTTCTGATTATTGTTAAATGTGTTTGTAAATGATGACATTATGTTTCTACTTTGGTTAAGGAGTGATATTTATTGTTGTTTGTGGTGGTGGCATGTGAATATGTGCACAATGCATGTTCCTGATTAGGCAGACTATTTTAAGGAGTTACAACATTAGAAAGTTTTAAGGGGTGATAACTGGGTAATCCAATAGTCACTGAGTTTAACAGGTAGTTTGAGTAGCACATTTATGAAAATAAACAGATTGCAACCTGATACACCCCTGTCTCTACTCTTCTTAATTAATCATGAAGGAACTTAGTCGGTGAGTTTCGTTTTTTTTTTTGCTCCTTTCTCATAGAATCATGAAACTTCAAGCGTTAACAGCATAATTCGGCTTACAGTAACATTCTCAAAAAATGGAAAGGTTACTGTAGCACCACTTATATATTACATAGTATAGCTGAATAGGAAGCTATTTTACTTGTCATCTTCTTTATAAGATGACTTTTTTTGGATCTTGACTTGATTCAGTAAATTCCTAGTACTCACAAAATGATAGAGGACACAGAAAGCTCTCTTCATTTGAGTGCACATGTGAATTAGAAATGTTCTGTATTAATGTGCACGTACTATTCCATATCTAGATTTTTTTTTATGTCGAATGCTGTATTATATAGTATGCCAAGGATGTTTGTTTAGTTTGCCTGAGTTTTGTTTTTCTTCCACGACAATCTACAGCATTTACGCGTGGAGGAGAATCCTATCCTTAGGCTGCCTCACCTAGAGGCAGCTTCCATTTTGCTTGTCGGTCCTACTTTAAAGAAGTTCAATGATAGAGGTACAATACTTTGGTCAATCCTTGTTTTTCTTGTGGTAGCTGCATCTTATGATTTCTGTTGAATATGAATTCTCATTCGTAGTATTGCTTGTTGTTTCCTTCTAAATGAAATTATATGCTTTCAGATCTCTCCCGTGAGGAGATAGCTCTAGCTAAACGTTATCCTTCTCACACTCCCGTGTGCATCAGAGGTGGTTGGGAATTTTGTCGTCCAGAACAAGCAGTTGGTGAGTTTTCGAGAAACTGCTGTTCTTTTATTGTCCGATTCAGTGATAATCTCTGTATGCATATTTTTCACATACAAAAGGTTTCCTAACATCCTTAAGTAGTGTTAGTTGAATGGATACCAGATGTGTAAGATTTGTTTGTTGAACTGGGTGATATGCTGTGTTGTATACACCAAGATTGGTTTGGTACATATCCATGCTTAAAGTTAAACTTTGACTAGTCTATCAAAAAAAAAGTTTAACTTTGACTAGTTTATTGAGATTGGATTAGCATCTGTGATCTGTTACTGCTAGGAGCTAGTCTTCTTGTGGGATCCAATCTTATTTATGTGAAGACACACAATGTTTAATCAAGTGGCTGTGGAATTATTTTGTTTTCGATTTCTTCTTTTGTTTACATCATTTCATAGTTCTGCTGGTGAGAGGCAAGATAAAGGTGTAAAACAGTTTCGGGAGGAGATATAAACAAAAGTTAGAGGCTATAGGAGAGAGAATCCAACTTTTCTCTTCAACAATAACTTGGAGAATCCAAAGCCTTGAGAGTGTCAATCACTTACTTCTTCACTGCCCTCTTACTGCTTAAGTCTAGAATTTCGTCCCAACTCCTATCTATTTGTGGACTATCCTGGAACCTCCCTCGGTTTACCAAGGAAGCTTACACTAGCTGGATTTTTGGAGAGTTGACAAAACGATCAAGAAGGTCTGGGAAATGATTCCTGCAGTCATCTTTTGAGTTGTGTGGAATGAAAGCAACCACAGCTGTTTCGATGGGATATCAACTCCAACTCATGCCCTGAAAGCTAGATGCTGAGTTGTTTTGTTTAGCTAGAATTTTCTTACAACTGTTAACAGCATGGAGAGTTTCTTTCGCCATCTAATGTGACAGGATGGAATTTCCTACCAATCTACATTCTCCGATTTTTTGTTTTTTTGTGTGTCTGTGCGCGCGTGTTTGTTCTGTCTTTGTGGATTGCTTCTTGGAGCTTGAAGAGAATATATGTTGGTGGTGCTGCACTTAGCTTGATGGACATTAGTTCAGTGACACAATTATAGTATTTGATGTTTGGAAACAGGAGAATGTGTGGGAATAAGACAAAAAAACTAGCCCTAGAGGGTAACCTCACATGATGTGCTCTCGATAATTTTTTTTCATATATAACAGAACAGTGTTAATAGAGCTTGAAGGAATATGATGACACATATCAAGAATACAGTGTTAATTTTGTATACTCTTGGAGCATAATGGCAATCACTTGTTGCATAGATGATTGGATGAGATTCTTGGGATGTAACTTTTCTGTTTAGTGCTCTTGTGATCTAGTACTTGTATACTGGGGATATTCCACTTTTTGTTTATTTACAAAAGGGATCTTACACAAATAATTGGTTGATTCACTGTTTACTTTTCCAGCCGGTATACAAAGATAGTACACTAATCCTACATGGTTATACACATGACATATTATACATGAATTATTCATAGATTTTACATCAGCCGACTATTTGTAGTTTAAATGATTGAGTGGACGGCTATTTAGTACAAGTAGAAATAAAAAAACTGAAGCATTCTTGATGTATGCTTGGTTTCAAACATACTTGCTTAGTTGCGTTTCATCTGTGTACAGTTGAGAATGCGCTAAACCGTATTAGGTTATCATCTTATAATCATCATATATTATTATAAGTGGGAAGCTCCAAAGTGAAAAGTTGAATTACCATTTTGCCCTTCTACTAAATTAAAATTTGATTAATTATGTGTATGCCAGCTGATTTTCAGTTATAATGTTTTTCATCTCTGTAATACTTTTTTGTTTTTGGATAACCGTGGTGTCCTGGCCAGCTTGCACACACCTCGACTAATTCATTCTGTAATACTTCTCTCTTCCACAGATTCAACTTTTCGCTTTCTGCTTGAGCAATGGAAGGAACAACTTCCTCAAGGGTTCCTACTCAAAGAAGCCTTTATTGACCATCCATTTGAGGAAGATGCTTGCTATTGCCATTTCAATTTTGTCAAGGATGAATCTGAGAGTACTGATTCAGACATAGACTTGAAATACCAATGGTTTATAGGAGAGAGAACTCCATCAAACTTCATAGAAATACATGGCGCAACGAGGGAGGTAATAGTTTTTAGCTACTCTATTTGAGGTTCTGTGTTTCTATATCCATGAGACATCATTATATGATATTAGTTTTTTATGATCAGTTCTATTGGCCAAAGCATGAAGACATTGGTAGAATCTTGAAAGTTGAGTGTACGCCGAAGCTGGGAGAGACAGAATATCCCACTATTTTTGCAATATCTTCTCCAGTTTCACCTGGTATGCTATTTTTTTGTACGTAGGAAATTACAAAATAATGATGACGTGACTTATGAAAAAAGAAGAGTTAATGATGAAATGACTACTCCCTTTTTATCGTAGATATTTGAAATATATGATAGATTGAAAAATGAGTTTGTGTTTGATATAAAACTTTTCTGTCCCAAAAAGAATGACACCACGATTATTTGGGAAAGGAAACAGTTTTATCTTTGGGTACAGCATTTTCTGTTTTGTTTTCTAAACTATAGAAGATTGTGATTTGTATTACTTTTATGTAGTTTCACTAGATAAATATGTAGAAGTGTTATTTAATAAAAAAAAAGAAATTGATATAGATTGTTGGATTCACATTGAGTTTGGATCCTTTGACCCTTCATCAGATCTGTACTCTGTTACTATTTTTGAGACAGTGGGAATAGTTGAATTGCAAATATAAGTTTGAGGAATTTTATTTCAATTTCTGAATTTGCAAATGTATTTGCTTGCTAATTTATGCTATGTCCAATATCACATAGGAAGATTGTTAAGTGCTTGGGCAATGTTAATGAGAATCATACAGGGATTACTGAGAATCCTACTAGACCTTATGCTTTTTTATCTACTCTGGTCCAACTAACACAACTAGGGGCTGCTAAGGTACTACATTTTGCATGTGTCCTATCAGAAAGGGAAAAAAAGAGAAGAAAACAAGAAAAACATCTCATTTGTCAGATTTTAAAGCACCTGTTAACTGCAATTGCTTGTCAGAAGAAAATTTGTATATTTCATATTATTACGAACCAAGTCAAATCTCTCAATGCAAAGATAATGTTCTGAATTCTTTTTGATAAGTATAACTAACAGTTAAAAAAATTGAAACATTAAATTAGCTAAAGAAGTTATATCCAATCCTGTAGATGTATTGAGAAGATGCATTATCTGTTGCCTCTGTCATCTTCAATGGCTGGTGTTTCTGCTGAAGTCTTTTTATTTGCATGTCTTACTGTTAGTTAATTATCTCTTGATTTTATATTGGCTGTCAGTTGTATCATCTTTTCTTCTGTTTCTTGTTCCTTTTCTCATTTTCTATTTTTTTGGTAAAGGAACTGGACATCCGAAAGTGTTGAAGATTGAAGTATCTGGAGATTTATTAGAAGGAAATATAATTCGAGGCCATGCAGAAATCGCATGGTGCGGTGGAACCCCAGGGAGAAGTATTTCAAGGTAAGATGATCATCTTAAACTGCAGTCACAACACTCCTCAGATTTTGATAATCTTAATTTTTCCCAAAACTTGTCCACCATTGATATAGAGGAGTAACCTTCTGGTTTAACCTTTCAGTTGGTTAAGGAAAACATGGAGCAGCAATCCAGTGGTCATTGTTGGTGCTGAAGAAGAGGAATATCAGTTGATGCTTGATGATGTTGGTTCGTGTTTGATGTTTATGTATACTCCTATGACAGAGGAAGGTGCCAAAGGAGAACCTCAATATGCTATAACAGATTATGTGAAAGCAGGTATGGAGTTGGGAGTCGTTTGTTTTTGGGTCATTAGATTCCAAGAAGGCTGCAATATGACAGGCAATTATTTAATATGGAAGAACTGTTCATTCCTCAATCAGGAAAAGTAGAAGTTTAACCAAAAATATAGAATATGGTTTACTTCTATGTCAATTATATTAGAGCTTCTCAATGACATTCTACATACGGTTTTTGCATGTTAAGATGGTAGCTTGATGGGAGAAATAACTTCCTCTTAAATGGAGATATATCATTACTGTGCAGCTTCTAAGTTATGCAAAACAGAAGCAGTGGCTTCAGGGATTGATATCACGTATTTTCTTGAGCTCATTTTGGTCCATCTTACAAAGCAGTCTTTTTTGAACTAGTTTTATTGGTAACTGCCTGATGGAGGATGTGGTCACTAAGTTAGAATTTTCTGTTGCAGCTCCCCCATCAGTGGGTGATGTACAAATTTCTGGAGATGTTGTTGAAGGAAATACCATAAGAGGAATTGGGAGATATTTTGGAGGAAAAGAAGGACCCAGCAAGTTCGAGTGGTTGCGTGAAGATAAGGATACAAGGTAAGTTGTCTTGTCCTTCAATTTATGTTACTATCTTTAGTCTCTTGTACTTCGATTATCGCACTATTTTGTTGTAGTCAATTATCTTCTTTTTTTCAGAATGCTTTCTTTAGTATTTTGCTATGATTTCTTCACTTCTGTTATTTCTTTTTTAATCTGCTTTGACATGCTTTTCCTTGAGTTGAGGGTCTATCGGAAACAACCTCTCTACCTCCAAGGTAGGGGTAAGGTTTGCATACACTTTACCCTCCCATACCCCACTTCTGGGATTGCACTGTGTTTGTTGTTGTTTAGTTATTCATGAAGATTACTGTTATTTTTTTTTTTTTGGATTGGTAATGCTTGTCTATTCAAATAGGTGCAAATAACTATCTTGCCTAAATTCTTTTGGGGTATGAACACCCTAAGTTTATTAATTATTTATATATGTCACGCATCGTTGTGTAAGGCTTTCCAATGTTGAGTTAAATATGTTCCAGTTTCACATTGGTTTTAGAAGGGTTCTGAAAGAGTTTATGAAGGTTTTGGGCACCCATTATCTTAAGGTTTTGGGTAGGATGTTCATATTCTTCTCACATGGTATCAGACCAAACTTGATTAATCTTATTCCTACACAAGTAAGTTTGCATTAATTAAACTACAAATCAGGTTAGCACAGGGTGGTTCTGTGGTTGAGTTATATATGTCCCACATAAGTGTTAATGGAGGCTTCTAAAGCGGTTTATAAAGGTCTTGTGTTACCCTAACATTTCCTTATTGTTTTGAGTCAGATACTCAAAATATTTCATAAAGACTAAAGTTGTATTTACTAGTACACCTGCCACATAATCTTCTAGCAAATCCTGCAATCTATAATAAAACCACATCCATTCAACTGTGATGCACTTGCGTGAACCAAGCCTTTAAATTCCTCTAGTCTACGCAATTATGACTACTAAATGGAAGTGATCACAACTTCTTGGCGTCTCACCTTGACAAAGCAGTCACAAAGCCATTCTTTTTTAAAGCTAAATAGGCATTACCCTAGCTGGTTTGTATAGTTTCAGATGTGGCTACAACTAGAATGTACACTTCGCCAATTCTGGCTCATCCTTCAAAAACTTTCTGGCTTGCTTTCTGATGTAATACACTTTTGTGTGATGAACTATTTGTCAGAATCTCGCATGATTTAAGTGTGATTTGTAGTCACCATATCTCTTCTTGGAAATCTTACCATTTGTGGTACCTTTTGGGGTGCTTATGTCCATTTTCTTAACATGGTGTCGAAACAAATAGACGTCCAGGGTTCAATTCTCATTGCCAACCTTGATCTTTTTTCTTAAAAAAAAGCTTTTCTTTGTGTTTGACCCATCACCAAGAAACATGCCTGCTCGTGATGGAGTCTGTTGACGACACTAATTAGGAAACAACTATATGTTCTATCTAGTAGTTTAAGCTTTTAGATGAGGTAATCATACACTTCCCAAAATACTGCTATTTCATGTGGTTTGATGTCCGCTTTTTCACCTGGTTGATCTTGTTTGATAAGTCTTTTAACTTGCCTTGTATCCTTTTCTTTGGCTTGGGTTGTGGAGACAGGGAATTTGTGCTGGTGTCATCTGGTATGAATGAATATACTTTGACTAAAGAGGATGTTGGCTGCTGCTTGGCTTTTGTTTATGTACCGGTGAATTTTCAAGGTGTAATATTTTGTAACTTAATTCCATCTTTTTTAATAGTCCATGAGCGTTGTTACATCTGACTGTGCTTTGCAGGACAGGAAGGGAAATCTGTATCACTTGTGTCACAGAAAGTTAAGCAAGGTTTGCTATTCTAATGTCTCGTAACTTAACATCCTTAGATTGTTTCATGTAATGAATCTTTTGTCAGGGAATGAGTTCACATTGAGATACGATACTTTGTCGAATTGGTCAATCTAAGATGGGATGTTTAGGTGTGTCGGTCATAGTTTTTCGTTTAAGGTCAACAATTATAGTAGTAATAGAAAAATCTCCTATATAAGAGAAATATACAAAAATTAAGAGTATACAACATAAGATGGAGAAATTTTAGATTATATCTCATGCAACTGACATAAGTTGTGCCAGACACTCATTTTTTTTTTGTTGACAAGTGACCCTTTGTTGGTCCACCTCACAAGAAAATTCACTCTTTTCTACTCTCTCCTTCTATTGTCTTGTTCTGATCTTTTCAGCTCCTACCACCTCCCAGTGTCACATGCTGGTTAGGTTTGCTGGAGCCAATTATACAAGCCATACTTGATAGACCAAAATGCATATGTAACTTCTTTAAAATCCGATATAATTTTGGTTATAAGTTATCAGTATTCTGCATAGTGAAACAATGTCGGTTTGTGGATCTTATTGTTTTTTTAAATATAAATCTAAATAACTGTTCCAGCTCCTCCTAAAGTGACACATCTAAAGATAATTGGTGAACTAAAGGAAGGCAGTAAAATAACGGTAACTGGCATCGTTACCGGAGGAATTGAAGGAGCCAGCAGAGTTCAGTGGTTTAAAACAAGTTCATCAACATTTGAGGGTGAGAGCTATCTTGATGCATTGAGTACATCCAAAATTGCAAAGGTAATAGATATTAAGTCAAGGTTTTAAATATCAGTCCTACGTGTGATGCATCAAATCAATAACCATTACTTAGTCATAAAATGATGCATGAAATCAGTAAATGTCTGTTTTCTACAGGCGTTCCGCATACCTTTAGGAGCTGTTGGTTACTATATTGTTGCAAAATTTACTCCGATGACTCCAGATGGCGAAGCTGGTGAACCAGTCTTTGTCATTTCTGAAAGAGCTGCAGAGAGTAAGTATAATACATTTAAATTTCATCTGTTACTTTGTGCATTTGTTCTTAACTTTGAATAATCAATCAACATGGATGCTTTTTTGCAGCTCTTCCACCTAACCTTAACTTTTTATCTCTGACTGGGGATTACGCCGAAGGTGGAATAATGACCGCATCTTATGGTTATATTGGGGGTCATGAGGGAAAAAGTATTTACAATTGGTATCTTCACGAGGTAGAATGCTGTGTTCTTGTCTCAACATGATTGTAGGCTCTGTATTATCTAGACTCTTTTCAGAATCCTATCCGGACTGCAGAGAGAAAAATAACCGATCATGTGTATACCTACTCTCTTGGATTGGTATGTTATTAGACACCAAATGATGGATGGTGCTGATCTGAGAATAAGTGAGAATATTCTCTGAAGCAGAGTATCCCTTACTCAGTTCAAATGAATTTTAAATTAGATACTTCAGGATTTCATCAAATTCAAGTAACAAATGAGGAAGTAAATCTTGGATAATCATTTATCTATGGGAGTTAGTGATGAACTTTGTCTGAACATGGGATGATTCTCAACTTCCCTAAAGAAACAGAATGAAAAAAAAACAAGAAATAAAAGGGAAGAAACATTAACACTGACTTATCATATGAGGGATGCAGAGCACTGAGAATGTAAAGTAAAAGCAAAGGGATTCTATTGTTGTTTCGTATACAACTGATGCAAAGTCTATTTGAGTCGTATTTTATGCAAGCATATGCTCCATACTTTATGTTGCTGTAATGAAAATATACCTGTTATGAAGAAAAGACCATTTTTGTTTTCTGTATTTGAAGAACTTTTGATACATAATTTCATTACATGGGTTATCATTACGTCTTAATTACTGAAACTGTACATGTGTCATGGACTACTTCGTTGGTTTTATACAAATCAAAAGCTAGAGCAAAGAGATTGTCTTTGTGAACACCGTGAGCTCATCCATGCTTATCGCAGTTTCTGAATGTTTAAGGTAGTTATGGCCTTATGGGGATAACAGCGTAAGTGGCTAGCTAACAGTTCTTAGATTGCATGATAGTTTTATTTTAACTTTTTCTTAAACTTAATATAACATTCTTTTGTTGCTGTTTTTAGCTATCATTGATCGGCTCTTCTTACTGCAGGTTGAAAATGGCTTAGGTGCTATGATACCCGAGTTTTCTGGTCTTCTTCAATATCGTATTGCCAAAGATGCAATTGGTAAATTCATATCTTTCAAATGTACCCCAGTTCGTGATGATGGGACAGTGGGCGAGCCAAAAACTTGTATAGGACAGGAGCGTGTTCGCCCAGGTAATGATACATTTCCACACGTTGGGACGGATTTTAAGAATTGTTATGATTTTTAGTCTTCTGTAGATATCCTAGAGCATACATTATTCTTAATGCTTACTGATGGTCTCAGAGCTTGCTGCAGTCCAGGTTCTGATATATTTTCTTGTCATAGAACTCCATGAGTTAAGCATAGGCTAGCTATGATCCCTGTATATATCACTTCCTGGGTGCCACAAAATTTAATATTCTGGTGTTCCTCACAAAAAAACATAATAGAATTATAGGGTTTATGTAAAACAATCTCAGATTGTGATGAAGTGTACTTTTAACCTTTCTTGGAAAAGTGGGTCCAGATTCTTCTTGAAAGAAGCTATGAACATGACCTTCTATTGTACTATTGGAGTTTAGTAATCATTTGTTACTTAACTGGTATCTGATGAAATTCAGGTTCTGCTGTTATCACCTGGTTTTAAGAAGAGAGCTAGAAAGCTTCTTTTGCAAATACTTAGCAAAGTCTGTATCCTCTTTTCAAAGCCTTGTTGCATTTTTTTCTTTTCCAACAAGCACGACACATATTTAAATACTCTGACACTGTTCAAAGTTCACTAGAGGAATATGGTTGCAGAAATCTCATGCTGCTTTTTGATGGACTTGGATTTCATTAATTGGTTGTCACCTAATACTTTCTTTGTGTTACTCATAAAAAGGTTTCTTATTTTGATATTGTATGGTCTAGGAACTCCAAGATTGCTTTCTCTACGAATAGCCGGAACTGCAGTTGAAGGCACCACACTAAGCATTGAGAAGAAATACTGGGGTGGTGAAGAGGGAGATTCAATTTACCGCTGGTTCCGGGTATTTAAATGCGTTTTTAAATGCTTAATCCTCTTTACAAGAAAATAAGCTGACTAGTATGAATGCTACTGTGCAGACTAGTTCAAGTGGAACAAACATAGAAGTCAATGATGAGATGACATCCTCATACAAGGTGTCTATTGATGATATTGGATATTTTATATCTGTATCCTGTGAACCTGTTCGAAATGATTGGGCTTGTGGTCCTATTGTTATCTCGGAACAAGTTGGACCCATTGTTCCAGGTATTACCAAATGAATCTCTGCATATGAATAGGTCAACATGAATTATTATTAGTTTTTCAACTTCTGAATTGGTTGCTTGGAAGTTAATAAGATTACTTTCTTTTTTCATATAACAAGATTACTCAGTTTGCTAGTTATTTAGGACAGACATGCAACCATGCTGATTGCCTTATTTTTTAAGTTCAAAATGATACTTAGATATGAGTTATATCTAAAACCCTTTACTACAGGGCCACCGACTTGCCATTCACTTGAATTTCAAGGATCTTTGGTTGAAGGAGAACGTGTGAGCTTTGTTGCGTCTTATAGTGGAGGGTACAGTTACATATTAAAATCATCCATCTAGAACTTGAGTCTCTGTATTCGTTTTGGTTTGTTCTGAAGTTGAAAGTGTTCATGCGCAGGGAGAAGGGAGAATGCATACATGAATGGTTTAGAGTGAATCATGATGGCGGCAAAGACAAAATAAGCTGTGATGGTAGGGACATATATTGTCATAGTTTATTATAAGGGTGCAAAAACTTGTCGAGTAAATCAGTTTTGTTGGCAGAGTTTCTGGATTTGACTCTTGAGGATGTCAGTAATTGTATAGAGCTTATTTATACTCCCATCCGCAAAGATACATTAAAAGGAAGCTGTAGGAGCATATTGTCTTGCCCAGTAGCTCCTGGTATGTCATTTGCTCTTACATAATCTTTTGTTAGAAAAGGCACTTTCAGTGCCAATCATATTTGTAGCATAATCAGATATTGATTATTTCATGTAGTAGCGAGTGACATTTTTCTTTGCAACACTTGGGTATGCAAATGCGTGAAAAATAACGCGAAAGCATCAGTCTTGGTGCTGTTTTAGGTTTCCCAACAAAATTGAAAAGTGTACTTTGAAAGTTCAGGTTTTGATGTATGCCTCTGTTCTACTATTCTGATCACAAGTCTCTGCTTCCATGACCGTTCTGCCACTAAGGACTTGACAATAATTTTTGTCAAGTTCTTCAGACATTTGAATTCTGCTTCTTTTTGTTCTCTGCAATCAATCACATGAATTGATTCTGTGTTGGTGAAGCCTGAGCAGGATATTTTTGACCAAATAACATATATTTGATTATTCATGATCCCGGAATGACATTAGCAGATTAGCTAGAATATGAACTTCCTCAGATGTTCCAATTTTTAACAGCTTTTTATTTTCACGAACTTTTAACAGTTTATGTGCGCTATTTTCTTGTGTTGCTCCATGCAGTAAACCTCCACAATTACACTGTTTGACTTTGTGCTTTTTATTCTGCTGTTAAATCATTCATATGAAGTACTTCTACCTTATATTGACCTTGCATTGAGATAGGGGACCCAATTGGTGTTGAATTGTCAATTCCTAAATGCTGCGAGGGCGAGACAATAGTTCCCAATCAGAGATACTTTGGAGGGAAAGAAGGTGATAGTGAATATGTTTGGTATCGGAGTAAGAATAAGCTTCATGAATCTGCTCTGCTGAACTTGCCTAGCGTTACAGAGGATGTACATATTTGTGCAAGGACTATGTAAGTCTTCTTAAGAGTAATAATTACTAACTTTGACTACTTGTTGAAAAAAACTCAAAAGAACACATCTCATGTTTGTTTATTCTGTGAGTAATCCTTTTTGAATATGTATTTACCAGATCATATACGCCATCGCTTGAAGATGTGGGAGCATATTTGTCATTATATTGGCTGCCAATTCGCATCGATGGCAAATCTGGGAACCCATTAGCATCAGTTTGCGAGTCTCCAGTCTCCCCAGGTAGACCTTGATTCCTACTCCTGATTAGATTTATGTCTCCCTTCCCCATCATTGATTACAACCTAATAGCTTGGAGTGTTTTTTTTTATTTGTGATTAGGTAAATAATTTTATTAACATTTGGGGGGAAACCCTGTATACAATCCATATACCAAAAGAAGAGAACCTACACCAAAATATGGTTCTCTACAAAAGAGATCCAATCCTCTATACAAATTGGGACCTCACAAGTACACCAAAAGTAAACTAGGGACAAAACAGTACTCTTCATTTTTACAAAATCAAGTTCCACCCCTTCAAAAGCTTTCCATTTTTAATTCTTTTAGTATGAGATAGTATATTCTATTTCAGAGCTTTCAATTAAAGGGTGCTGGACTCCTACCTGATATTCAATCTAAAAAGGAAAGAATGCCATATAAAATGGAACATATGGAGTATTTGCTTATTTTGAAGTGTTGTACTGAAGATGTCTTGTGAAATATGTGGCAGCTTCTCCAGTAGTTTCTAATGTTCATGCAAAGGAGCTCTCATCCAGTAGTTACCTTGGGGAAGGAGAATATTTTGGTGGTCATGAAGGAACAAGCTTGTTTAGCTGGTACAGAGAAACTGATGAGGGAACGATCACTATCATCAATGGAGCATGTTCTAAAACTTATGAAGTTGTAGATGAAGATTACAATTGTCGTTTACTTTTCGGGTAACAGCGTCTAACTTTTTGACTGGATTTTGAAGTGTTTTATTGTAAGATACAGAGGCATAGTAGTTGATGCTTATACATGCAGTTGAATTTCTAGTCTTTTGCAGGAGCGTTTCTGCTGTTTTTTTTTTTGAATAATCTTGTTAAAGAAAAAATGAAAATAAACAAATGACATATGGAAAAACTTTAAAGAAGAGGTGCATGTATATTATCTTTTTCTTTCTAAAACATGTTACCCAAAATTTGCAGATATACGCCAGTTCGTTCAGATTCAATTATTGGTGAACATCAGTTATCCGAGCCAACTCATGTGATTCTCCCAGGTATTTGTCTTATCATAGCATAAGGTAGTCGTCTATTTTATGCCATCATGTAGAGGTCCTTATGAATGGGTTGGTTTTGTACTAGTTTGAGATAGACACTGCCACTCTTCACCTTCACATAATTAACTGTTTTGGTGCCATTGTGACATTACGACAAAGTTTAGAAGTAACTGAGAAATGAATATAAGAGAACTATGTACTGGTGACTAGTGAGTTGATAAATGCACTACAGACCTTTTTATAGGTGTTGTTGGAGTATAAAGAGAATACATGTCTATCTTCACACATATCTAGATTCACTGAATTTGAGCAAGTGAAATATTATTGTAGTCTAAACTCTATAGGATATGTTTGGATATTCACTATTCAAGTATAGAGTATTTGCTATGTTATTAGACAACATAGAAAATTTATCTATCATATTGTATGTAGACTAAAACTCCTCTGAGTATCCCTCTTGTACATTGTTGGTTAATCAAGTCTCTTCTCAGTGGTGGTGAACCCACGTGGTTACCATTAGGTGCCCAAGAACTCACATTTTCCAATTTAAACTTTAGATTTTATTATAGATAACTAGGTAATTAGTGAAAAGATGGATATCTAAATTAGTGAGCACCCATGATCTTCAATCGACAAATGGTGCAGTGGTTAACAGACAGAAGTAGGAGGTGCAACTACCTCTGCATTCAGGGTACCACTCTTGTTTGATGAACTTTTTTTATGGTTAGATCTTCTTTTAGCCCTTTTCTTCATTCATGGCTGATTCTTCTCTTCCTTTACTTATATATTTCTTTTTGCCTCTCCTTTTTTCCCCCTTCTTTCACCACAGAGTGATGAAATCTGGTTTTTCCTTTCCTTTTTCTTTTTCCCTTTTACAAACACAAAGACACACTAGTCACCAAGTGAGGATGTCTAAAGGCTAGAGCAGTAAAGCGAAAAATCTATTTACTTGCAAAGTCTAGCTCTATAAAAGTAAGTCATATTTATTGTTTTGAAAAAAATATAAAAACTCATCGCAGACAATTGTGAATACAATGAGGTGAGTATCGCGAATACCATATAAGGAGACAACAACAGTTCCCTCAATCAACGTGGGACAATCTAACAGAAAAGAAGAGTTTTTCAATCTTCTACTACAATTCCAACAGTCCAACCTTTTGATTATCTGTCAAATGTTTAGCTCAGCAAATATTCCTTAGTGATTTTGCTTCTCTGTAGAGCATTCTTCATTTAGAATTTTTCCATTCACTATCTAGAATACTGTCCTTTTCAATAATTGTGAAAAGTTTACCAAGGTCATTTTCTGACAGTTACGCTATATCCACAGATATTCCAAGAATTGAGACGCTGGCTCTTACTGGGAAGGCTGTTGAAGGAGACATACTAACTGCTGTTGAAATTATTCCAAAGAGTGAAATTCAAGAGCGTGTATGGGCAAAGTATAGGAAGGATATCAAATATACTTGGTACTTCTCTGTTTTCATCATTTGATATGCTGGGAATCAACTGTTTTTCCTTAATGGGTGATTATTCTTTACTAGATATTATTTCATGTCAAGTTAGACAGTGATAATATAGAGATGATTTCTCTTGCCACACTTGCTACTTTTCCTATATTCGGAGAAAAAGGAACCAAAAACTGCTCGTATTTCGTGAATGATATTGGTTCTATATCTGGATCTCTGGAAATAATTTTGGGTTAGTTGGTTAAATATCTGGATATATGGAAGCACATACAGTTGGTGTTATCTTGATATGATTTACTTCTTGACTCTTATGTATAATTTACTGCATCCAAGATTGCAAACTGCAATTGAATCATCTAGCATAATCCGAAGACTGCATTGCTTCTGGAGGTTCTATTGTAGAGTATATTGAGAAGCTTCTGATATTTTATTGGCTGCTGCAGGTTCATTTCGACTGAAACAGGAAATAATAAGTCCTTTGAGCCATTACCATCACAGCGTTCTTGCTCATACAGGTTACGATTTGAGGACATAGGTCGCTCTCTTAGATGTGAATGCATCGTGTCTGATGTTTTTGGAAGGTCAAGTGATCCAGTGTATGCTGAAACTCCTTCAGTTTCACCAGGTCTTGTAGCTCTAAATTCTAATCTTGTTTCCACTTGTATATACTTAAAGATAACCATAATTGTGAGATGGGTAAAACATACCTGATTGTTGCTGTGTGTGGAGTGTCCCGAACTGACATTCCTCTCTTGACATGAATTTGTAGCAGATTGTATTTTGGGTTTCCTTTTTTTCTTTCTTTTATTTTAAAATTTGGTTGTGGTCGGTGTTTGTATCAGGTGTATGGTCAAAAAAGTGCAGTCACTCACTGTCACCATGTATTGTCTTGGTTAGTTTGAGAAGAGAAAAAGTGGGCAAGTAAAAGTGGAAGGTCATGCTTTTCATTCCCCTATGATTTAGACAAAAAGGAGGAAGTACATCCTTTTCTTTAACTTCCTTCCCACTCCAAACAACCAAAACGTAAATGATCCATGCTTTATCCAACGGATGTAAGGAAATCAATGAGTTGGTCTACCTTTTACCCTTCTCCTCCCTTTTGTGTAAGCCAAGCATACTGTTCGATTTTGGATTGGTTACATTTCTTGCCAGCATTCCATTTCCTACAAGGCTTGAGTGCTTCTCACAGTTAGTTCAATATGCTTGGGAAAGTCCTCCTAAAATATCAGCAACTTATGATTGATTTCTTATTTGTTTCACTCTGTTAGAGGAAATTTGTTAATGCCTAAGACAGCCTAAAATTGACATGCCATTTTAGTAATTCTTTTGCAGCTTTCTTGTATGCCATTAAGAATATTGAATACTATCTTTCGTGCTGCTGGCTGCTGGAGTCTTTTTGATTATTGCCAGGCAGATACTTCAACTTAGTTTTAGCTCATTGAATTTCTTTCATTCCTTTTACTCATATATTTCTGGATAAGTAAAATTTAGCCTAATCGGGCCAACATTAAATTTGCTGTTGTCCTTTACTTGATACTTCCCCCCTTGTGACCGGCTTATCCTTGTATGTGTTTCCCTCCCCTCTGCAGACCAAGGATATTCTTCCTTGTTGACGTCTTAGCTTTAATATATCTTGAAATAATTCTTATATTTCTTTTGACAAATTGAATAACCTAACTTGTTCGCTGGCATATCAATCATGTGTTCTGTTGGGTAATTTTAAAAGTTTTATATAATTCTATTTATAGAAGTTTATTTATGAATCTGCTTCTTCTCAGGTATCCCTCGGATGGATAAGCTGGACATTGAAGGTAGAGGTTTTCACACCAATCTGTATGCTGTTCGTGGCGTTTATAGTGGCGGAAAGGAGGGCAAAAGTAAAATTCAGTGGCTTAGATCTATGGTTGGAAGTCCTGACCTCATCTCCATTCCTGGTATGCTAAAAAAATGTTCCATCTGATTTTGGTTTCTTAGCTCATTTCCATTACTGTTGTAGGAGCTAACATATCTTTTATAACTTTGCATTTGGTTGATGCCAGCTATACAAAACCCTACTTCATTAAAAAAAATGATTAGTGTCGCTGAAACTGTCTGATTCTCATGATAGATAGTGTGTGAACAAGGAGATTTTCCTTGGTGCAGGATGTTTTACAACATGTCTTCTTTCCACTCAGTTGTGTCCAAACAGAAATAATAAAAAGAAAAAGTTTTGCTGTCTTAAGAGTAAAGGGAGAAGCAAGTTGTTCAGATGCAAATATTTAATGCTTCGACAGCAAGGTTCCTCTGATCCTTACTATGATCTGAAGTGTTAAGGGAACTAAAATTTTACACCTTCCCAATGCTATACATCTTGCTGGAGCTCTGTAAATTTGAGCTTTTTATAACGTAGGGAGTATTAGGAGAAATAGTCCAAGTATTATGTGTGGTATTATTTAGTACTATGTTTGGTAGGAATTTTGGGTCTATGTATAACTAATCCAAGGATTAGTTATACACCCTACATGGTATTATAGGGTGTATAACTAATACCTTCCATTTGGTGGTATTAGTAATACATGAGATCTAATACCATGAGACTAATCTAGGTAAAGACAAAAATAACCCTCAAATCCTTTTAATCATTTTGTTTATTTTCTTGATTTTATGTTTTATATTTATACTAATAAATTTATTTAAATAAATTAGCTTATGAATTTTATTATTTAGACAAAAAATTTTGTTGCTAAAATGTGAGTTATTTAATCTATTTATTATTAATATAAAATATTATAATCCGACTAATATGCTAATGTTGATGTATGAATTTAAGAACAATTCATAAGTCAAATATTACCTCTTAACGAAAGTCCATTGAAACATTATACACAAGTAATCTAAACACAAGAGCATATATATATGTTTGTATTGCCTAAAGATAGATTATTATCTTCATTTGCACAACTTGGACCTGGTGACCAAGTAGCATCCGTAGAAATCATGGAAATCCACTCATGAAAGAGATCAGAAATACAAGTTAAACAATGCATTAAAATTGAGTTTCTACTTACTTTCAAATGAATTTTTCTTTCGGATAATAGTTTTATATATTAGTTAAGAAACTATTACACTCAAAAAAATAAAAATAAAAATAAAAATAATTCAAATTTGACCAAATAATTTAATTTTATACGATGATGATCGTTTCCTCCATAAGAATCTAATCAATTTTCAAAATAATTTTTTTTTAAAAACATCTCGAGTATAAAAGTAGTTTAATTTATTTTGCTATTTTTAAAATTTTTTTTTTGATGACAAGGGAAACCCGCAGCCGCTACCCTTTTGGGTGCGCACAGGGTAAAACCCCCGCTCCTATGCAATAGCTCGCAAACCACATAGGAGAGGTAACCCGCACTAGGCAAGCCTGGTGCGACGAGCTCGACCCAGAAGGCAAACCCCTTGCTTTCGCTGGCAAGGGGTTTCGAACTTGAGACCTCCAACATGGAAGTCCCCTAAGGCTATTTTTTTTTTTTAAAAATTTTATTTTTATGATAAAGAGTGTTTTTTTTAATTTATTGATACAAAACAAAGTTTAATAAATTTTCTCTATAAATTATTATAGTTGTGTGACCTTTTGAGATATTAACACCAATTTATTAAGATGACAATTATTTACCCTCAAATAATTTAAGTGAGAAAATAGTTAACATGGCAATAAAATTTTTATTCTCCTAGCTAGTTAAAATGCTATAAAAAAATAATATTGTCCTTCAATTATCTACCTTGACCCAACTACATGAAATAGAAAATCCCATAATAACTCAAGGGTATAATTGGAAAGAATTATTTTTGTAGAGCTTTAAACCGCACACAAAACTAGCTGAGAAGCAATGAACCAAACACTTGATAAAAATAATCCCTGCATTACTAATCCATGCATTACCAATCCATGCATTATTGATCTTTCTACCAAACGACCCCTTAAGGTATTCGATGGAGGTTCATCTTTTATATCTGTTTGTTTCCAAGTATAAATTTCCATTGATCACCCAATAAGAACAAGAAAAGCATTGAAGGGGGTTGATAACAAATTATATTTAATTTAGTACTTCGCTGTGTTATTTACGAGGTCCACTGCATCTGTTTCACTTGCGGCAGAGTTTACTGAGAAAGTAAGCATCAGAAGAGGGTAACAAGAAAATAGCTCATATCTATTAGACAAGATTCAAAGATTCAAACTATCTATCTATTGGAGAGGGTAACAAGAAAATAGCTCATATCTATTAGACAAGATTCAAACTACCAATCTATTAGACTATTACCTTGTTGCCTTGCAAGCGATTAAACCTTTGGTGTAGGAAACTGTTGTTTCAAAACCAAATAATGAGTGAACCAGTTCTTGAGCATTTATATATTTTGTCCTTTATATTTGGAAATCTCATCTATGCATAGCACCATGAAAAATTGATAGGAACTTTCTAAAAGATGGTTTTGTTGCAGGGGAGACAGGAAGAATGTATGAAGCTAATGTTGATGACGTGGGCTATAGGCTGGTTGTGATATATACACCAGTAAGAGAAGACGGAGTTGAGGGGCATCCTGTTTCTGCTTCTACAGATCCAATTGCAATTGGTAAATAATCGTGAAGAACATTCATACAGTAATTTTATGATGAGTTATTTTTTATTGATTGTTAATTTTATAAGGAATTCTTTTATTAGCTGATTTTAGTTTCTTTGGCTTTTTTTGTTGATAAAGGTAACATCAGTTTCTTTGTCTTTTACGAGTGTAGTTATCATTCCTGTATCTTTCCATCTATTTCTGTGTCTTGAATATAATTCTAATTAGCATAAGTTTATGATGATGGGTGATAGCTGTAAATACTTGACTTTTCCAATCACATAAGTAACATTTTTCTTGCTGAACCTGTGCAAGCTTGTTAATCAAATACTCTTCTCCCATTGAAGTACATGAGATCTGGCAGATTCTCTTTGTTCTGTTGACACATATTGAACATGTACTTTAGGTGTAAGAAATATTATTGGTAAAACAGGTAGGATTACATGGTATACAAGCAACTTTGACTTTATAAGGATCCACTAAGTTCTCCAAGAAGTGAAAAAAATTCATCAAATGTCTATTTGGTATTGTTGCTCCAGTCCTGGATAAGTGAATCTTCGGACACTTTGGTGTATTAGCATGTAAATCACTATACTGACTCTTCCGTTCACTTTTTGTTCCATAGAAGCCATCTTGATATAAAGCAGTTCACCATTCATTCTTGCAGTTTAAGTTTCTAAATTGGCAGTATTACCAATATAACCTTGATCATTCTCATCAAGTTTAACTCCAGTGTCTGGGTGGACATTGGTAAAATCAAAACCTATAGAACAATGGAGGGAAGAAAAATATTTCAACGGAAAATGAAATCATTTGTTTGCTCTTTTCGTTATTATCTTAATGATTTTGGGCTACCTCTACATATGTATGTAAGGTAGATTGCTAACAGTTGGTTATTATGCGTGTAAAGCTTGATACTGGGATATTTTTTCTTTCACATTGGTGTCTTTGTTTCTTCTTTTTCAACTGTTCATGTTTGGCTTTATTCTCCTTTTCTTTTCCTCATTGCAGAGCCTGATGTTCTTAAAGAAGTAAAGCAGAAGCTTGAGACTGGTTCCGTAAAGTTTGAGGTGTTACATCTCTTGAAATAATTTCCCAGATCTTGTTGTGTGTGATGACTCCTTTTTCACCTTTTGAACTTCCCTACAACACCTTGTTTTAACATAAATCCATACGAATCGTTTGAAAGTTTGGGATTTAATTTAATGAAATTTGTTTGTGGTTCACTAGCTATCACACTATAGTTAAAAGTCTTAAAATAGGTATTAATCATTCTAAAAAAGTAAATGAACGTCTCCTTGGGAGTAGCTTCAGCCTTTAGATAGGGTAAAATTAATTATTTAACAGTGCATGTCAAGCTTGTATTCTAAAATTGGTATTGTGAAATATATCTCTGCTCTCTAACATAAAACAAAAATCACAAGGGAAAATGATAAAAGAAGGGCGGGGGTTGTGATAAAGCCTGTATAATGTCATTAAAGGATGTTTAAGTTGCTAAAGATGAATGTAATCATCAAAATTCAAACATCTGCTTGTGAGCAAAGGGATTCAAGTTCCCTAATCAAATATGCTGTAGATTGTCCAAAGCAATGATATTATCTGATGAAAAATTTGTAATTGCTTGAGCGTATCTAGTTTTTCAGTAAGGCATTGAAGTGGAGAGGCTCTGGAGAAATACAATCTCGCTGTCTGTTTGTTTTAGCACCTTTTGAATTCAAATAAGATTGGCTCACATCTTGCATTAGGCTGCATCTCTGGAATTTAAATTAGTTTGGTATCACATCTCATCATCAGTTGTTTATGTTTGCAGCAATATATATATATTTACTTATTCAGTATTTTATTCCTGTTTACATCTTCTCCCAGCCCTAGCATGATATTATTTCCCCGTATGGCGTGTGCTGTTATTTTCAGTGTGTTAACATAAATTACTTGATGTCATTAATGCAGGCCTTGTGTGACAAGGATCAATCTACAAAGAAAGTTAGTGTCTTTTAATTCATTTTTCAATTTCAGTTTCCAAATCATATGTAAGAAAGATGAGGGATAAACTAATTATTGTTACAACTTTGCAGGTTCCAGGTATGGGGAATCTTGAAAGAAGAATTCTGGAAGTCAACAAAAAGAGGGTAAAGGTGGTGAAGCCTGGTTCTAAGACTTCTTTTCCCACAACTGAGGTTCGAGGAACATATGCCCCTCCATTCCACGTAAGTAAATCTATATCTGACTCCCGATTTCTGTTTGAAATATAGGTTTGGACATATGCCTCCGAAGGTATTTACTGAAATTAGTAAATTGATGAAACAATAAAGAAAATGTAGAAGAAGAAGATAGAGGAAGAAGATGACTTAATTAAAATTTGAGTAACAACTTGTATTTACAAAGAGATATGAGCCTAGTATATATACTAATTACATTTTCACTAACCGACTTCTCTTGATCTCAACAAGCTAACTATAACTATAAGCTTTTGACTTGTAACAAACTGTTAAGTAGTAGAAGCTTCTATTGAACTAGTTGCAATTAGCCTCTTAATATTTTTATCTCAACAGCTTCCTCAACCCATTTCTCTACCACTTTTTCATGATAGTAGAATTGTTTGAGAATCACATATGTTACCTAGCCCTACTATCCTCTTTAGAGATGCTAGGCTCAGACTTAACTCAAAATATGGCTTGAGCATAAGCATGGTATGATTATGTGAAGAAGGGAGCTAGTAGAGATGATTTTGGAGTGTGGGAAAACAATTTTTTGTTGATATATGTTCTCATACAACGTTGGTGTGGCAAGACACTACAAACTAACTAAACCGCACTAGGATATTCTCTTGGATGCTATACCTTCACTATTGCTCATTCAGACTTGTGGTTACTTGATTCATGAGCATGACGTAGTACCCTATTATGGTGTCCTAGCTATCCATACTAGAGTGGTAAAATCAGTCTGCCTGTAAGTCTGCGGGAAGTGGAATTTTACAGGCTTGGGCAGATCTAGAATGTTCGAGGTGCCTCTGGCAGCAAGCTATTGAACCCTAATGGATTGAGAACACATGCACTTGTAGAAGGTTTTTTTTTTTTTTTTTTTTTTAAACTTCTCGCCATAAAACAATTACTCTATCAGATGTTATCCATAGTATTTTATGAGAGTCTTATGTATGTAACTGATGTTGCATGGTTCTCCTATAAAAAAATCAGAGAACTGATGAGCATAGCCTGGATTTATCTAATTGGGCACTAACATCACTGTTGAAGAGGCTCACATCTTTCATTCAGAAAACCTTAGATATATGCTGTTCTCATTAGAAAGATTATGTTCTATAAGTGATTCAGTGGTAAAGGTGTTCAGATAGCACTCAAGAGTATGACCTAGTTAGGTCACTGTAGTGGGTGCAAACCTTAAAGAGTAAAGTTCAAATTCCAGTAGAGATGAAAAGCACTAGGTTGTTTCTTCACATCTGCTCAAGTCTTGAATAGTGTACAAGTTATCTGACACCTGTGCTGGTGACTAGTAGAATAATTCATGATGCGCAAAAGATGGTCGTAAGACCCCTAGTACCAAAAAAAGGAAGTAAAAGGTCCATATGCTAGTTCAATAAATGACAGTAAAGTTTGTTTCCAATCTAGAATGTACTCAAATAGGTTGTTCTATGAAATTTAAGGCATAATGGTCGGAGTTTAAGATTAACTCTCATCCATGCCATTGTACAGGTGGAGCTGTTCCGAAATGATCAACACCGGCTGAGGATTGTGGTGGACAGTGAGAGTGAAGTGGATTTGCTGGTACAGACTCGGCACCTCCGTGATATTGTCGTCCTTGTCATCCGAGGTCTTGCACAGAGGTTTAACAGCACCTCACTCAATTCCCTTCTCAAGATAGAGAATTAGCATCATATCATGTTCCTTGTTTTGTACATTAGTTGGTCTTTTTTCTGTCTCTAACTCCAGTAGTTTGGTGTTGGTTTTTGTTTCTGTTTTCTGGTGAGGTATTGAGTTTCATCTGGCTATGCATTTTGCTTCTTCCATTTGTTTCTTATTGTGCCTAAGTTAGCTTGGTATTGTCTATGTAAATACGGCATACCCTTGTGCATGAAAATACAAAGAAACACCGATTTGTGTTTGATATTTCACAAAAAAATTTAGTGTCATTTCTTTATATTGAACGTTCAACTTCAGCATTACTAGCAAGATGCGTCTTGTGTGCAATGTACAATACATGACAATGTGATTATGGGAAACTTTACTAGCTATTACAGGAAAGCTTATTGCACTCTGTGAATCGTTTAATTATAAATCACATATTAAAGTGACGGTATATACTCCCTCCGTCCCATATTAGTTGATCATCTTACTAAAAATATTTGTCCACCTTGCTAAATCAAGAAATTATTAATTAATTTTTTCATATATTACTTTTGCAATTATTCTCTTCGTCCACTTTTATTTGTCATGATTTTCTTTTTTTAGAGTCAAGCTATACAAACTTTGATTAACATTTCAAGACGTATTTTTTCATCATATTGATATGCAAAAAAATATAATTTCTAGTACTTATCGTATAGTTTTTGAATATCTAAATTTTTTGTTTAAAATATTGAGTTAATGTAATCTAATTTAACTTTGAAAATTAGTCAAATTGATTTTCGAAAAGCGCAACATGACAATTAAAAGTGGACAGAAGTAGCAATACTTTTTGAAAACGTTCATATTTGTTTGTAAAATTCTTAACAAGTTTTTTAAGGGATGGATTAGTAAAATTATCTTATTTATGATTTCTTAATATGCGTATAAAAGGAAAGTGATTAATTAATATGAGATGGAAGGAGTAACATTTAACCATAATTAAGTGATAAAAATCAGTTCAGACTTCAACGTATTACACATTTAATTAAGGTTTCAACTTTCAAAATTTGTAGATTTATTCTTCGTATTACAATAAAGGAAATATAAGTTAAATTCTAGTACTTAAGATTTTATGATATAGAAGCAAGAGCACTTCAAGCAAGTTATATTCAAGTATAATAATTAAACACACAATCTTGATTAATTCTAATAATTAAGAAAAAACATACATATCCTTGGAAGATTTTTTTTTCCTGAAAGAGTTAGTATTAGATAAGAAGTTTAATAAAGGGCAAATTTTTAATTTGGGTTAGTAAAAAAGCAAATGATAATTTCTCATTAAAGAATGATACCTAACAAAGTTAAACTCTACCAATTCATTAATATTCTCTTTTTCTGGTTGAGGAACAAACTTTTATTTTTACAAAATCATAGTGCTATAAATAGATAAAATCAAATATCCTTAATACATAGGGTTTTAACAACCTGAGGAAGATTAGACGAACACCATATTGAATCCAGGTTTTGTCAATCATCTCTTCTTTTCTTCATAAATTTATTTTGTTTGAATGTATTATTAATTAGCTTAATTTATCAGTGAATTCTGAAATATATTGATAAATAGGTCTTAAGTATCCTCAACATTGCATGTGTAGGTTGTTGTATACATTGTAAGTGGAGAGTTGATTATTTATCAATTAAACATCTATGTGATCGACAAAGAAACACTAGGTGATTCTTTTCACCTGTTTAGCCTGGGTGAACAGAGTTACCTAGTACCTCTCGCAAGTGTATTGAGGTGGGCGAAAGTTATCCTGGAGACCACGTTCATAAAAAGAAAAAAATCTATGTGATCGCTCAATAAGTTATTCCTTTTTACAAAAATTAAAGCTTAAAGACTCCGGGGAGATGTAGACACGTCTCGAACCCAAGACCTCTGTTTATAGAATTAAGTTTGATATGATATTCAAAGGAAATATTAGTACTTAAGTGGTCAGATAACAAATCCTATAAAGCAAACTAATTTTGATTAAGACATTAGTTTTATTCATAATTTGCAGGAGAAAATGATTAATAGCAATAACGAAAATGTTGATCAAAGGCATAGTACTCTGACGAAGAGGGGCTGTGGATGCAGCAAAAATGATTTTTTGCCAGAGGAATCGTTTACGAGCTGGGGAAGTTATGCTCAGGCATTACGTGAGACAAAAACAAGGCTTAAAAACCGCGTATTGTCTCGTTCTTCGGACCAATCAGAGCTCCATGAAGTTCGCGATTGCAGCCATCATCAGATGAAGAAGTCGTTGAACTGGTTTGATTTGATTTGGCTTGGTATTGGTGCAGTTATGGGTGCTGGTGTTTTTGTACTAACTGGTGAAGCTACTAAAAGCTTAGCTGGCCCTGCTGTTTTACTGTCTTATGCTATATCAGGCATCTCTGCTTTGCTTTCAGTGTTGTGCTATACAGAATTCTCAGTTGAACTCCCTGTTGCTGGTGGATCATTTGCGTATCTGAGGGTGGAACTTGGCGATTTCGTCGCTTTCATTGCTGCAGGGAACATTCTGTTTGAGTACATTGTGGTTGGTGCTAGCGTAGCACGATCCTGGACTTCCTATTTCGCGACTCTATGTAATCACAAGCCTGATGATTTCCGTATCAATGTCTCGAGTCTTGCTGAGGGTTACAACCACTTAGATCCTGTAGCAGTTGTTGTCTCACTGCTCATTTGTGCATGTGCTTGCATTAGCATGAAAGGGTCCTCGCGATTCAATTCCATTTTGACCATACTACATGTTGCTGTCATGGTTTTTGTACTTGTTGTTGGCCTAACTCAGGCAAATTTGGCTAACTTTTCACCCTTTGCACCTTATGGTGCCCGTGGCGTCCTGAAAGCATCAGCTATGCTTTTCTTTGCTTATGTTGGATTTGATGGTATCACAACTCTAGGGGAAGAGATCAAGAATCCAGGTAAGCAGATCGAGCCGGAAATACTGAAAGTTCTATACTTATATATATATATCGTGAACACCCTTAACAAAATTCCTTGCTTCGCTACTGCAGGTAGGGATATTCCTGTTGGATTAATAGGTTCTATGGTGGTGGTGATCATAACATATTGCCTTCTAGCCGCAACGTTGTGCCTTATGCAACCTTTTAATCAAGTGGATGTTAATGCCCCTTTTACCATTGCCTTTCAAGCTGTAGGGATGAATTGGGCAAAGTACATAGTTGCATTTGGGGCATTGAAAGGGATGACAACAGTTTTGCTGGCCAATGTTATTGCTCAAGCTAGGTATTTTACGCACATTGCAAGAACTCATATGGCCCCTCCATTTCTCTCTGTAATCAATGAAAAGACAGGGACCCCTGTCACTGCTACAGTTGTAATGACTGTCGCAAATTGCATAATAGCCTTCTTCACAAGTCTTGACATATTGGCAAACCTCGTTTCAATTGCCACGTTGTTCGTGTACTCACTGGTTCCCTTAGCACTTCTAGTGAGACGTTATTACGTGTCAGGGGAAACACCGGACAAGGATAGGAACAAACTCATCATGTTCTTGGTTTTGATCATATTGTCCTCAATTGGATCGGGTGTTTTCTGGGCAATCAGCGAGCACACTTGGTTAGGGTGCATAATTTGCGCTGGAGTCTGGTTTTTCACCACGTTGGGGCTAAATTTAACACTCAAGGAAGCGCGAAAGCCTAAGGTGTGGGGAACACCATTGATGCCGTGGCTTCCATCTGCTAGTATAGCTATTAATGTGTTCATCATGGGCTCGATTGATGGTGCATCATTCGTGAGATTTTCAGTTTGCACCGCGATTTTGCTCATTTACTACTTGCTTGTAGGACTGCATGCTACCTATGATGGAGCCAAGGAAATTGAGAACAAAGGTACAAGTACTACTGACATTGAAGCCATTGCAAGGACAAATGCCAATGAGTAGCTTATAATTAGGAATAGAAGATAGTAGTAGGTTGATTTTGCAAGTATTTATGGCTGTGTGAAATATTAACTTAGTTTTCTAACCTTTTAGTTTAATTTATTAACTTTATCATAGGACAAGGCTACTTGCCATTTATTTCAAGTTACCAATAAATGTTCCATTTATTATAGGGGATTCAATAGGAAAGGCCATAGTACACCCGCTTGGCTCCTAAAAATCTGATTGGGGAACGGGGCAATGCCCATGAAATTCCAGCTGAAAGGGAAGCCTACCAAGTCGTAGGGTTGACTCGGAGATCTAGGTGGCTTAGTAATGCATGAAGGGAAGCTTTTTGAAATTTATATTTATGTCGCTTATGTAGTGGTTGGCCTTATAAAGCTCGCTAAGCGTAACTTCCCTCTCTCCTTACTTATCAAGAAAATAGTCAAGCCTGCCAAGTCGTAAGGTTGACTCGGAGATCTAGGTGGCTAAGTAATCTATGAAGGGAAGCTCTTCGAGATTTATATTTATGTCAGCGGCTTATGTAGTGGTTGGCCTTATAAAGATCGCTAAGCATAGCTTCCCTCTCTCCTTCACTTATTAAGAAATAGTCATCAGTATTCTATAAGCGCCTTGATTGAGTCTACAAAATTTTGTTTTTCTTATTGCATCCCCTCGTCCAAAAAAATTATTGTACTGGTGAAATTTTATTTTATTATATATTTTTATAAATGGCTAAATCTCATATACATGAGAGAGATAACTTTTTAAAATTGAAAATCACTATCGCAAATATTTTACAGCGGATATTGTTTGTTTCACGGACACATCAGTGTCCATCTTAACAAAATATTGTTGTGCGATACATACGATACGGGCCGTCATATCAAACTTGAAACAATATATGGTGTTAATCTTTACAGTTTAATTATTAAGGATGAAAGTTGGGTATATGAATAAAGTCTCCTACATAAAAGTAGCATGAAAATAAAAATAAAAATAAAATTATATATAAAGTGTAGAAATACTCTAGTGGCATGAGGCTATAAGGTGTAGAAATACTCTAGTGGCATGAGGCTATCTTTGAGAAAATTGTACAAGCATAACTCAAAGCAGACAAATTCATATCATATTGAGTATTGTTTGGTTAATTTAGTCCGACAACAATTTATCTTTATATGTAGCTTTAAAGATACATACAAAAAAAAGTAACTAGGCATTCGCGGCCATAAATACTTGATGATGCATGTGGGACCATACACAACTCCTCAAAATAAGCTCATAAGGTGATTAGTCATGTGAAACTTAGTTCTGTTACGTGTGCAAACAAATCCCTGCATTGGTAGTTGAAAATAAAAAGAGGTATTACATATAATTAGATGTAGGAATATTCTTAAAAATGTGACGTTCTTTATAAAAGCTTGTGCTTAATCCAAATTGAATAATGCTTTCTTAGTCCAAAATAAACGTTTTTCTAACACTTTTTTTTAGTTCAGTTGAACGTTTACATGAATCATACATATATAAGGAGTTTTCCAAATAAACGTTCTACTTCTAAAAATAAAAGTTTAGAGAAAGCAGAAAGGTAATATTATTTTGAAGTATATGATACATTCCAAAAATTCATTTATTTTTTAACCAAGTTTAATTTAAGATTGTCATTTTTGTTGTTTATTATATCTCGTGGTCCATGCATTATTTATTTTTAAAAAAAATTCATTCTTGTAGTCTATAATTACTTATTTTGTGGTCGATCTCTTCCACTAGGTCGAGTAGATGAGAGATGAATGACGTGTTGATTTTTAACTTTAGTAATAGTGGACGTGGTACCATGAATGAAATCACTTTTTTGAAAATTAAATATTTTAATTTTAAATTTTAGTTTTTTTTTATAGAAAGTGCTATCCCTGAATAGGTTCTATTGATACAAAATCATATTAACTTTAGAATTTAAAGTTTATTGAATTTGTCCCAAATTATAACTCATTTTAGATATTGAGTTCATAATTAATTTTTTTATATATATATTTAATGAATTTTATGTATGATACAAAATATAAGCAATAATTATGAATTTGTCTATATTACCATCCACTAATTATTTTGTGGCCGGCTTATAATAAGCAAAAACTACTAATTTAGTCCATCGCCATCCACTATTTATTTTGTGGCTAATAAAATGATCATGCAGAAGGAAATTAGAATTAAATTAAATCTGACAAGTTAAACTTTTAAATTGTTTTCATTAATTTGGTAAAGAAAATGGACTTTGGGTTAAATTTAATTCAAAAAAATTAGCTCATGACTCTATGATTGTTGATCAATTTTTCTCACTTGACTCAATAGTTGAACTTATTATACTTTTGATATTACGAATTTTGTTTAGTATTTTTTAAAATTTTAGTAATTCAAGTACACACAAAATACATACACGTACATGTTCTATCGAAAATGATGAGTTTGATTGAATCCATAATTACATGCTACAATCGACACTGATTATCATGTTACATGTTTATTGTTATTGCTGGCCATAAGATACAACACACATGACCCTAACTCAACCCTAAAAATTGTTCAAGTCAATATAAAGAGACCAATAATTGTCATTCCTTTTCTTATGGGAACTTTTTAATACTCTCTGCATGCCCAAACCTTGTTCATTGGAGCGTGAAGAATTGAATGAACCTAACTATGATATCATGTAAAGATATAGCACTTGAGCCCTAACTTAACTCCAAAGCTAACTCATAAGGTGAGGATTGTCTAAGTCCATATAATTAAGGAGATCAAATTTCTATTCCTTTCACATATGAAACTTATTGACATTGGCATTAGCTATAGATTCATATCCAAATATAATATTATTAATCCTTCATTAATGAAAGTGATTAATTATAAAGATCCTGCAAAGGTCATTAAAGAAGGATTATCCAAAACACTTGTGTTTTACTATCCATTAGCCGGTAGGATTATTGAATTAAAGAGTAATAAGAAGCTTGTTGTGGATCGTGCCTGGTTCTGATGGAATCATTGGTTGCCCTCTTTTATTGGTTAGGTAAATTATTAGTACTTTTTTCTATCGTGTGTCTTAATAGTTAATGAAGTAAGTGAAAATCTTTGTAACACTACATTAACAATGTTTTTTTTAGCTGTAATTAATTAATGACAATAGCTTAATTGTAGCTAAATATATTTTTTTTAAGGCAAATTATTAGTGACAATTATATTTTAACCCTTTTTGAAAATGTCGCTAAAGCCTATAGCTAGTGACATTAAATTCAATG
>JAJOOH010003234.1:0-17029 GCA_029582605.1 Solanum gracilifrons | reverse complement strand
CACAAGTTTCCACCCGTAGACCGAGGGCCAAACCAAGCGTGTCAATGCCCTACTAGAGTGCTATCTTAGGCACTATGTTAGTGCGCACCAGAAGGATTGAGCAAGGCTCCTCGACATGGCACAATTCTCGTATAACTTGCAATGGAGCGAGTCCTATATGGACAAGGCAGCCAAAAAGATGAAGAAATTTGCCAGCCGCAAGCAGTGTCCCATAGAAAACCAAGTTAGGGACATGGTCTTGGTGAAGTTCACCCCAAGAAAGTTTAAAGCACTAAGGGGCGTACATTAGAACTTAGTGTGAAAGTACGAAGGCCGTTTAAGATCATTGCCAAAGTAGGCAAGATCTCGTACAAGGTGGAGTTGCCTCCATATTTCAAGATCCATCCAGTTTTTTATGCAAGCATCCTCAAGCCATATCATAAGGACAGGGACGATCCTAGGCAGAACCAGTCGAGATGGGCGCTTATACCTGTCACTGCCTCACATGATCGAGAAATCGAGTTAATCATAGACTACCAAGCAAAGAGGAAGTGAGGCCAGCAAGCCGGTTCCATGTTCCTTGTTCATTGGAAGGGGCAAACTCTGGAGGAGGACATATGGGAGAGATATGAATAACTGTGGCAGTTTAAGAACCAAATCCAGGAGTTCTTGCAGTAGTGTGCCGCGGTCATCGCATCAACAAGTGGGGGAGAGTGTCATGTCTCGCCACTTTGCTTCTCAAATTCGGCACCAGAATAGGGGAGAAGAATCTAGAGTTATGGAGAGGCTTATGGAGAACACTACAACCCCCTAATATTTTCAAGAAGGTTTTAGAATTCCCTAGAAAATGTAGAGAATTCAAGAATGTGGACTAAAGTTTAAATATTGTAGGTACTTGTATAGTAATTATTATTTACACTTAGGTCCTTAGGGAGTAGTATAAATAGAGGGCCTCCCATTTGCAAAATCATCTCTCAAGTTGTAAAGCATTCCACAAGTAATACAAAAGCCTTATTCCAAAGCTCAGTAAATCTTTCTAAGTCTTTCTTTACATTCTCTTAGCGATCTAGTTTCAAAGGGCTTACTTGAGCTTACAAGACCGTGAAAGATTTGTGAGTAAGTTGTTGAGTGCCGCAAGGAACATTAGTCAGACTCTAAGTCCGTGACAAAAGGCTTTCAATAAAAATCTCATCAACTAGGGTTCATGCGAAATATAAGCGTTAACAATAAATCAAGGGTATCAATGTATATAATATTGCAATCTCATAATATAAGAATTTAGAATTCGGAACAAGAATATAACTCATATCAAGAGTTTCATAAAACTTAGTGCAGAACACTAGATTGAACTTTTCACTGACTAAATTTAGATGTAGGGCTTGAAGATGAACTAGTCCAACACTATTAAAAGCCTTGCATACCTAAAAGAACAAGGTTTTTGAAGAAGTTTGAAGAAAAACTTGATCGGAAGACTTGAAACCCTAGCTTTTGTCTTTCTTGCAGTTTTCTTGGAGATGAAGAGTGGAGAAGAATCTTGGATTGAAAGTCTTAGGATTCTTGAAGCGAATCTTGAACTTGGAGCCTTCAGATCTTCAGAAATTGGAGAAATCCTTTCTTGGAGTTCTTGATTTTCAGAAGAATGAAAATTGGAGATTTTTAGAGTTGATATACGTATAATAATGTTATTAGATTGTCAGATGAACTTAGGGAAGTTGATTTAAGGTAAAAAGTCAATTATACCTTTTTAGGAACGTAAGAAAACCATAAAAATAAAAGAAAATGACCTTTTAATGAATCTCGTCAACCAAAAATACTCATCGGGTCGCCCAATGGGACTTTAGTTCACCCAAATAGACAGCAACATAAGGTTTCAGGACATTTTGTCGATTTGCCAACCCATTCGACGGATCGCCAATTGAGCAGGTGACCTTGCTGAATTTCCCGCTCGGGTATGTTTCAGTAAAACAACCATAACTTTTTACTTCAAACTCGAAATAAGGCAAACTTGGTGTAGTTTGAAAGAAGACTCATAGACCTTTAATTTTATAGGTGATACACCACCTAATCAATTATATTCTGAGAGATATGAGTGTTTGAAGTTGACCATATATGAACTCATGCGAGAACTTAGCGAACAATAATGCTTTGAACTTGGCTTGGTGTTTATGGTCTTTTATGACCCTAGATCAATTTAGATACTCTTGATACACTTGATAAAGGAATTATAACACATGAACAAGTAGGACATCACTCGGTTCAAGGTCATATACTTACGACGAACGATTCAAATTTCAAGGGTAGAGTTGCGAGGTGTTACAAAATGATTCGATTCTTAGCTTAGAAATTTTTGGGGTGTTACACCTGCACTCTTGAAAATAAAGGGAGTAAAAGTGAAGAAATATGGATGGCTGAGATTTTGGTATTTAGCTAGGAAAGGTCCCGATCACACTGTTTAAAATGGGGAATTAACAAAGAAAGAAAACTTCCATGGTTGAGAGGTGTGGAACACTCCCAACCTCTTGTATTTAGTGTTGGGTATAGTAAGTATAAATGGGAAATGAAGGGAATATGAAAGGATGGAATATAAATTGTTCCCCTATACTTTAGTGAAAAAAACATTCCTCCCTCATTGGTGATGGAAAGAAAAGTTCAAGTGTTTAAATAAGGAAATACTTCTACTTATTGTTAAAAGGTTTGGAAAGAGGGACCCCCTTGCACCATTGTCATCTTCGCTCGCTCGGCTCATCTTTGTCTACGACTACGACTTCGGCTTTGGCTTTCGAAAATGATCGATCAAGGGATTATTTTTTAGATAAAGTTTATTTAATTATTTATTTAATCATTAAATTTAGCCAACCTAAACAACCTTGTTTATGAATCATATTTGTGACCCAATTTCGATTCGTATCTACAATCTAGTTTCTGAACTGGATCCGTGTAGTTTATTTCTCAGATTTGTTTAAATTTCATGTTGTTTATCATATGACTGTTCTGAAAGGTTGCGAACTTTCAGAAATAATTATTTCTTAAGTGACTGTTCTAGAAGGTTGCAAACTTTAAAAACAAATATTTCATTGCTATAAATACCTGTAATTTCTCAGATTTTTCACTACAAAAATTTTAAACTACTTTTTCTTCTGCACAACTAAATCTAGTATTCAATGTACTTTGCTTCTGTTGGGTGGTCCGCTGACATCATTGTTTTTGGTACTGATATACTAGTGAGTAAAAATGTTATATCCTGTGAGAATATATTCCTTTAACCTCGGCAACTTGACGTGAATAATTTTCTTAAGGAGACACTTCTTCTTGTCAATATTGTTTTTGTTACAGATTTTGTGTCTCTAGTTTTAATTTCTGGTTTTATAACATGCTGCAAACTTTCCTTTTTATTATTTCTATAAAGTTATTATTCTAAGTATTTTACTAATACAGACTATCTAACAATCTTAAAGAAGTTATTATTTTAATTATTAATCTGTATTATTGTTTGGAGATTAAACCTTTGGGGTTTTCTACTCCATTGAAATTTAATAGTGTCCGATTTTTCGGAGACTAAAATCTTTTTATTTTCTACTCCTTTGATTTGAATAATATCAAAGCTTTGTCGAATAAATTAGACAATGTATTTGGTTCGAAGAATATAAAATCTTCACCAAATTGTTAAATAGAAAAGTTTGAATTAAGATTTCAATTTGAAGAATATTAAGACTTTGGAATAATAAAGTTTATACTTGTACAACAATTTGAAGAATATAAAAACTTTGTTGTTTCTATGATAAGTTTGCAATTCTATTTATTGCATATTGAATCAACTTTTGTCAATTTTGATAGTGAAAAATAGCAATTGAAAGTGCTATTACTTCTTTGACCATTGTTGCAAAGTCAAACTGTTGTACCACTGACAAAGAAATCAGGAAAATTCTTTAGAATGAACTTCAAAGGATGACAATAAAGGGTATTTTTCTGGCTTACCACTCTTGGTATGCAGAAGTTCACCAATGGAGAAACTCCAGTGCCGCCGTTGATATGCCAAAAATGGAGAAATTCATGACTGTTGAGGCATGGAAACAAACAAACTTCCTATACAAGGCCTATATCCTAAGTGGTCATTTGGTTTGAATACAAGTTATGTTGGGATTAGTTATGCTGGGATAAGTTATGCAATGATTAGGTATGCTGGGATTAATTTTTATTGCTTGCTTTGGTTTGTCATATTCAAACTTATATTCATTGCATAATTTCTAAGAAGCAAAAAATGACAATTATACCCCCGAACTATCGCTAATGGTATACAAATATCTTCCGTCATACTTTTCGTTCATTAGTGCCCTTGATGTCCAAAAATCAGTGCACATTTTCCCCTCACACTAATGGAAGACTTATTTGGTACACAATCCTATGTCTAAACCCGATTTGACCAATTATTTAACCCAAAATTTAAATACCCCGCCCATTGCCCGTTTAACCCATCCAATTTACCCATTACCCACATAGATACCCCTGAACATCGGAGTTGTGGCAGAATTGAAGCGACCGGAGAAAATCCAGTTTGGGAAATGAAAGATATTCCCTTTGCGAGAAGTGATATGGTGATGTTACCAATCAGAGAAATTATTATCATTAAGGGAGCTCAAGAAGGAACTCAAGGTTTCCAAGTGGCATCAAATCCATGTTTAAACCCAGTTTTATACTGACCAAATGAACATTTAGGACTCTGATTCATGACTTTGAACCCCAGTACAGTTCCAAGAATGTATCACTCCACAACCAATTTACTACCGGACGGTCGGATCTTTCTCGCCGGAAGTAACCCACACTTTTTCTACAAGTCTGCCGTGGACTTTCTGACGAAATTACGAATCGAAGCATTTTCTCTAGAGTATTTATCAACAGATAGAGCAAATCTTCGACCAGTAATAGTGGATAACTGGAAAAACTCAAATACAGTGAGAATTTTGGGGTGGCGATGACAGTGGAGCTGCCGGTAGTTGGGATTATTGAGGTGAATTTAGCGAGTGCTCCATTTTCAACCCATTCATTTTCACAAGGGCAAAGTCTTGTGAAATTTAAAGTAACGAGCGCAATTCCAGATGATGCCGAAAAATATAGAATCGGATGTACAACACCGTCGGATGAGAAAGTGGTGCCACCGGGATAATAGTTTATTTGTGTGGGTAATGGGTAAATCGGGTGGGTTACACAATAATGGGCGGGAATTTGAATTTTAGGTTAAATAATTGGTCAAATCAGGTTGAGCCGTAAGATTGTGCCACGTGTACCAAATAAGTCTTCCGTTAGTGTGAGGGGAAAATGTGCATTGGTTTTTGCACAACAAGGACACTAAAGAACGAAAAGTATGAGGGAGGATATTTGTATACCATTAACGATAGTTCAGGGGTATATTTGTCCTTTTTCCCAAAATAAGTTGTTTATTTACCCACCACCTTTTTTTTTTTTTGTTTTTTACATTTTCTATGCAAGTTTTAATTATTCATTCTTAGAAATAAAATTTTCCATCTTATTTAGCTTAAATATTTTTGGGTGTGCATTTCCATGATTGTGTCGTGTGTTTTTTAAATTAAACTTTCATCTTATTTAATTTAAAAATAAAACTTCCATCTTGTTTAACTTAAAAATAAAATTTCCATCTTATTTAGCTCAAAAATAAAACTTTCATCTTATTTAGTTCAAAAATAAAACCTTCATCTTATTTAGTTCAAAAATAAAACCTTCATCTTATTTAGCTTAAATATAAAACTTCCATTCTAAGTTTATTAAAAGTAAAAGAAATTTGATTATTAAAGTTATGTACATGGATTGGTTACATTCATGTTATGCCTCAGTCGATTGTAGAATTAGGATCGTTCGGTTTCAGTTTCCAAGTGAGTAAATCTTAAAGTGGAAGGGTAGTAGCTCAATGTTATCTCCTACCTTAAGGCCAAAAATATGATCCCTAAAAGGTATATCTATCATCTTGTTCAGGTTAGGGATTCAAATTACGAAACCCCAACTTTTGAGTCAGTACCAATGGTGAATAAGTTTCCAAAAGTGTTTCCAGAAGATCTTTTCGGAGTTCCTCCCGAAAGGGAAATCGACTTCGGAATAGATCTCCTACTTTTACTTTGATGAACTCAATGTACCATTTCGGGCGGCCTGTTGGATTACGCTTTGGATACCTTCTACTTTTTATATTTACATTTTTGGTTAGCTCGATGTATCATCCCAAGAGGCCCAATGATGCGTTTATCCGGGTTATTAGTTAGATCGATGTGTCATCCCAAAGGGCCCGTGGATACATCTATTTGGGTTAATGGCATTCAATTAAGCTTAAAGTATTATTACAGGTGGCTCGATGTTTCTTCCAGGCTTATGGATTTCCTTACTTGGTAGTTTACATTGGATGACTGTGTGGTATGGCCTTTAAGTGTGTTGGTTGCCTTGTGAGTTGTGTGTAGCTTGTGGCTGAATCTTGATACTATCATTCTATTCTCTACCGTGTTGTTAGAGTATCTTATAACTTCCCTTTAATTTCTAGTATCATCATGCTCCTTTTATATGTTTGATATTTCTGAGCTCGGTCATATTATGAAGCCTACTGAATACTTGTATTTTGGTACTCATACTGTACGTTTGCATTTTTTCCTGATGTAGCTGCCAGTACGAGCCAACCCCAATGAGCGTTGGAATCCCCGTGGCTGTCATAAACTTAGATTGTGGTGAGCTCTTAGTGTTCAGTGACTTGTTGATGTCCTTTTTTGTATTGATACATTTTATATTCTGGATTAGTTGGTTCTCTGTATATATGACTTTTCTGTACTTAGTAGCCTCTTTATAGGTGACACTAGGTCCGTGGATTTGTTCTCATGTTAGCTTGTCTTCTCGATCACTTTTGGGCCATTTTTGTACACTTTGTATCGTATTACAAACTTATGACATGTCTCAATCTGTATATATATACACACCTCATTCTACTTCTGCTTATCCTTATTGTTATTCTTGAAATTGTTTCTTCCACATCTTGTTTGGGTTAGACTTGTCCACTCAAGGGGTTATAGTGGACATCATCATGGCTAGATTTCGGGTCATGACAGTGATAAATTCAAACCGAGTGAAACAATATTAATTACACTTTAGGATATATTCTAAATTTCATTGGAACTCTTTTATCTAGAAGAATGATAATTTTTTATTTTTTTTTAAATAAAAGACCCATTAGGTCAGATATTATAAACTACTAAAATGTACACAAACAGCTTCCCCAAAGTGCCGAAGCCCATAAAATCCGGAAAAAAATGAACTAAAACAAAACAAACAAAAAAGGAACGCAATAAAAATAGAAAAAAGGGGAAAGATCTAGAATTGAAAAGTGAACACCTATATTTGGACATCTGAAGATCTTCAAGCTTCCTCAACAATGTTGCCACATAGATCACCATTTTCTATCAGAAATCATATGGGTTGAGTTGTGTTTCAAGACAAACAACAGAGGTACACTCTTTTATCATCAGTATCATTTTTAGATCTATCCTTCAATTGATTGAAACCATTTGAGAAAGGTCACTGGTAGCTAAATCAATAAATTTAGCTTTAATGAGGTAAATGTCTTCTCCCTTTCGACTAATCCTTAAAACCATGTAATCCATTGATACATCTCCTTTTCTGATGATCGAGGTCAAGAAGGACTATTCTAACTATTCAAACTAAGTATTGTATCACCTACTTTTATTGGAATCAAATACTTATCTGACACACTCGAAGTAACTTGGAATTTCATTACCTAATCTTCAATGGATTAAATCCGATACAAAATTAATACCACCAAAAAAGACTCGATATTTCAATTGTTTATTACTTCAGAAACTGTTTTGAGCTAAACAAAGGTGAAACTGAATTAACCTTTGAACCAATATCAATTTCGGTGAAAATTTATTTGACATCTTTAGGCCCTAATTTAGTACTTTTTGAACACCTCTATGTTGTCACTAGGGGAAAGTAGTGTCAACAAGATGAAATTTCTTAAGTCCTAAAAATAAAGTCAAATAGAATCACCAAAATCCTCTTTTTCATCCTACAGTCTTTATTTGTGAATTTTTTTTGTTCTTGTACAATCTTGTTTGATTCTTTTTATTGTGATTGTCTGTTGAAATCTTAAGATTGGTGTGCTTCTTTTATCTAGTATCATTATTATTCTTCATTCACTTGGAACTTCTTATTTTGTTATAGATTCAATATGTACTTGCAAAACTAAAAATCAAGTTAGCAAAAAAAAAATCAACAAGAGTGTTTCCCTCCCTTGAGGAGTGTTGTACTCTCAATGTGATAAGAATGTTGATTCAGTGGATAGAGTTGACCACCATAGTCACACTCCAAGGGAACTTTCAAACTTCATTAATGATGTTAAACATAGCCAATGAATCTGATTCAATAATAATATTGGTAAACTGTTTTTCTAGGCAATATTGCAGCCCTTCAGTTATAGACCTAGCCTCAACCACCAAATTATTAGAATTAGAAATCCTTAATCCTTTGAAACCCACAAGAGATCCTTCATGATCTTTCAAACAGAAAGTTGTAGCACTAGGACCAGGATTACCTCTATATGCCCCATCAGTAATGCAATTCAACCAACCACTCGAAGGTGGAACCCACCTTACAATTTTAGTTTGATATACAGGTGAGTAATTTTTGAACATGATCACCATTTGTGGCCAAGTGGTAGGACAAGTTGTGTGAAACTTTAACCTTATTAAATTGGAAATGATAAAGTTAATCTCCCATATCACCTTGCTTGTAGTTATGACCCTCCATGCAAGATTATCTTTCCCTTTTCCATAATATATGATATTAGACGTAGCATGGAAAATCACTCTCAACCTAACATTACCTTGTCTATCCCACCATCTTTTCATAGTGTGTCTAATCTGAACAGTCCTAGCATTGTAATCTGAAATAAAGGGAGCCACTTATCCAAAGAGGAAAAGATGACCAATAGTTTCTCTAACAGGAATCTCGCATTATTGGCACAAGTGAGATATGTTAAGGTTTCAACTAGACATAATATCAACAACATGTATGATATGCCTCCGGACCCTCCAACCAAAATAGAGAGATTTCGAAAGGTAATCCTTGCACCCAAAATCTTCTTGTAATCATCGGAATAATCATCCCTATATCTTAGCGTCTCCCATGCTGATTTAACAGTAAATTGTCCTATTCTAGATTATCCACCATGGTTTATCCATCTGACCAGTATGCCTAACAATTCTCATATTTGATCTGACGTGTTCCATAATATGATTAGTCAAATGGTCCTACATTATTTCAAAATCCCAACCATACTCTTTAAGAAAAATATCAATATCAACCATAGATGACGACCCTGCGCTTCGGTAGGAAGAGAAAATAAAGGACCAAGACTAGTCTAATCATCAAACCATATACTAGAAGATCCTCCCTTTCATTCCCACCATACATTTTGTTCTTGCACTTCTCTGTTTTCTCACATTAAGTTCAACACTTGCGAAGCTCCTTTACATTGAACAAGGATAGGAATATGTTTTTTACAATACTTATTCCACATGAAGTTTTCCCATAAAGAGCTTTGAGTTCTAAATTTTTACCACAACTTAACATACATTGCTTTAGACACAACACCGATAGATCTAAAACCCAAACAACCTTTAGTCATTGGTGAGCAATTTTTTTCCCAGGTAGCCCAATGCTTGCTCCTACCAGTTAGCCTATTACTTTAAAAGAAATTTGTAAAAATTCTGTGGAACTCTTTCAGCACATATTTAGGAGGGACAAGAGAAGATATAACATGTATTGATGTACTTTGTTAAACACTGAACAATAACACTTGTTTACCACCAAAATAAAGTATATTACCTTTCCATTCTTGTAGCTTATTCTTTACCTTCCTAATGATATTTGCATAATGTTCCTTTCTTTTTCTAGCATGAGTAATGGGACATCCTAAATATTTTAAGGGGAATTAACCCCTAGAAATACATGTACATTCCTCTACCAAGGTTTTCATCTCTGCAGTTGCACTTCAATGAAGATAGAAAAAAAAATCTATTTATTAATCTGCTAACCTGCTTAAGCTTCATAGTATAATATTCCATTAAGATGTGTGTGTTTTATCTTTCAATAAGCTTTTAATAGAAATTTTGAAAGAAAGTATAAATATCGTGCTCCTCTGATTTTGATTTAATATCATGTCACTTAATAGGTTATGAACCCAAGATTTTTATTTATATAGTGCTATAAAAATCATCATCATATACCATGATGAAAACTAAGAACAAAATTAATTTAATTGACAAACAATCATTTCCTCCGAAAGAAAATTATCGTTATCATCATTAAGTGAATCTATATTAATAACACAGAAAAATAATAAAGACAACACTTTATATGATGAGAATGCAAAATAAATTTAAAAAATGTATATATTTTTATTAAGGAAATTGAAGGATTTTTCACTAAACGACCGAGGATTGATGAGCCTAATCCTATAATCTCTGAGCTCACCCTCAAATTCGTTTTGCAAAATGCCTGATTTCGTAAGTTTAAGAAGAAAATGTTTTTTTCTTTCTTGGTATTCAATATCTCATTGAGACTTAATTAGGTTCGCATAACGAAAAATCCCAAATTGAGGCTAAATCTCTTTCTAACAAAGTTAACTCAAGCCCGAGACTCCTGACACTTCTAGTTAAGGATAAAGGAATATTAACTTCTACTTCACCACAATCCTTGTTGGTAGAACACATTAACTTAATCCAACATATTGGAGAATATGCAAGTGAAAACAAATTAAGTTATTATTAGTATCAAAAATAGTTGTGGTGTGATGTATATGGTCCATTTATCATTAACCAAAGGTCTCGGGTTTGAGCCTAGAATATGAAGAAAGTATTGTTAGAGAGTGTCCCTCGGAATCCGAATTTGTCAAAGATTCAATACGATATATTGAAAACCGAGTGAGCACAATATTAATTACAATTTATAATTTATTCTGAATTCCTTTTGAACTCTTTTATCAAGAAGATTGATAACTTCTGTAATAATGACTTATCATGTTTAGTGTTCCATTGGGATATTTTATTTTTTAACTTTCAATATGTGTTTAAAGAAAATATAAATATGGCATCAGAATAATTAAAATATACTTCTTAGTAGTGAATTTTTTTTGTTACTATTTACTCCTCCTGATTTTGATTCAATACCGTGATATTTAATAGGTTAAGAACAAAAGATTTTATTTGGAGCTATAAAAATCATCATCATGTATCACAAGGAAAACTAGTAAAAAAATTAATCTAAATTACATACAATCATTTCCTTCAAAGAAATAATTATTATCAACAATAAATGAATATTAATTAATAGGATAGAAAAAAAAAGCATACATGACGATACTTTATATGTAGAAAACACAAAATAGATAAATAGTAAATATTTTCACTAAGGAGATTGAGAGATTATTCACTGAAAGATTAGTAAATGTTTTCACTAAGGAGATTGAGAGATTATTCACTGAAAGATGGAGGATTGATGAGCCTAATCTCATAAACTTTGAGATCACCCTCATATTCTTTTTGAAAAATGTCTAATTTTCATAAGTACAAGAAGAAAAAATTTCTTAATTTACTTGGTGTCTTACATTCTTATTGGGACTCAATTAGATTCGGATAATGAAAAGTCCGAATTTGAAGGTGAACCTCTTTCCTACAAAGTTAATTCATGCCCAAGACTCAAACCTGACACTTTTGGTTAAGGATGAATGAATACTAACACTTCTACTCCACGACAATTCTTGTTGGTAGAACACAACAAATAAATCAAACTTATAGCCAAATATTCAAGAGAAAGTAAATTAAGTTATTATTAGACTAACAAATAGTTGTGGTGAGATGTATATGGTCTATCCATCCTTAACCAGAGGTCTCCGGTTTCAGCGTTGTCTATGAAGAAAATTTTATTAGAGAGTGTCCCTCAAAATCTGAATTAGTCAGGATACAATATTCTATATTGAAAACCAAGTGAAAATAATATTAATTACAATTTAAAATTTATTCTAAATTCCTTTTGAACTATTTTATCTAGAAGAATGATTATTTTTGTAAGAGAAAAAACAAAAAGTCACCATTAAAGTTGTCCCGAATTTTCAAAAAGACACCTTAACTTTGCAATCATCCTATTACCCCACTAAAAAATTATGAACTGATATTATTATATCATTTTTCGATCATTTTTCGATCAACCCCATATTTTAAGAAGCAAGTGTGTTCACAAACTAATCATTACATAACACGTGTTAATTTAATAAAAAATATTTTTTTAAAATCATTTTAAGTTTTTTCTTTAGTACTATCTTAATTTTTTACTTATTCTCTTAATTTTTTATCTGTTTTAATTTTGATTTAATCTTCCACCCCCACTTTCAAGCTGATTCATCCCTCCATTTTTTTCACCTCCCACCATCACCCCACCCCCCACGTCAAGTTGAACCTCTCTTCCTTTTTTACTCTTTTCTCTTTCTTCTTCTCCAATCAAAGTCTTTATTTGAGTGATTTTTTATATTAAAAAAATCATACTATTTTCTAGACTTTATTGAATTATTGATATTAAAATTAATTATTTTTCAAAGAAAATTTAAAATTTTGAAGGTATCATCAATTACTCCTTTTCATACAACTTCAAAATTAGAAATGATAATTTTAAAAGAATCAATGAATTCCCCAAAAATTGAAAAAACTTGATTGAAATCGGATAAAAAAAAACTATATAATACCTCCTAATAATCTTTAAATCTAATGGGTTTATCGAATTGTTCGAAATGTAATAAAATATTTAGATAAAGTTTAAAATTTAAAGAGAGAAACTAATAGTAATAAAAAAAAAAGGAAGGTGGAGTTATGGTAAAAATGGTGACATTGAAAGTGAGGAGCTTCAATGGAGATGACAATGAATTTTTGAAGAAGAAAGAAAGAGAAAAAATAATAAGGAAAAAATGTTAAAATAATAAGAAAATATATTTTATAATAAAATACTTGTAAAAATAAAATTATATTAGTTATTTTAGGTTGCTCACTCTCTTTGAGAGAGTGCACACACTCTCTATGTAAGGTGGACAAAAAATGATGTAATAATATCAGTTCAAGATTGTTTAGTGGGGTAATAGGATGTCCGTATAGTTAAGGTGTCTTTTTGAAAATTCGGGACAAGTTCAGGTGTCACTTTATGTCATTTCTCTTTTTGTAATAATGAGTTGTCATGTATAATATTCCACTGAGATGTGTTATTTTTACCTTCCAATGTGTGATTAAGATAATTTTAAAAGAACATGTAAATATGACATCAAAATAAATAAAATTTACAGCTTAGTAGTGAACTTCTATTGATACTAGCATACGTACCCGCGCGTTACGCGAATATATTAACTTATAATTATTTTAAATTCGTACATCAAATAGATAAAATAATTTTACATGTTTTTCCTCTATTCATATTCATAATTGATCAATACATATATGTTGCACGTTTCAATTTTTTATCCTTTATTTTTAAAAGAGAAGCATTCATCTTTATTATTATAATAAGAGAAAATGGCCAAAAGCCCCCCTAATCTACATTCGAATTTTCAACTACACACTTTAATTTTACGGGAGTCCTATCACCCCCCTGAAGTGTTTAAAACTGAAATTAATACCTCCCTAAATGCTTAGGTGGCAAAGAGAGTGTATTTCACTCTCTTTGAGAGAGTGAGCACAAAAATAAATATTAAAATTTTATTTTTAATATCTCTTTTAAAAATATATTTATTCTTATTTTATTTTTTCTTATTTATTGTCTTTCTTCTCCATAGCAACCAATTCCTTCACCGAACTCACCATTGTTGATTTCACACAAACTTTTAAACTCTCATGTAAAAAACTTTAAAGAACCAATCAATTCAATTGAAGATAAAATGACATGTATTTATATCATCCAAAAAAGAGATCTGGATCGGATTTGTAAAAAAAAATCAAATTGGGTTTACATCAAATTCAATTGAACTCCCAAATGAGAATGTTTTTTTCTTTTTTATTTATAGATCATTTAATTATCAATCTCAAATTTCAATCAATAAGAGGATTGTACTCGTCTTAGCTGACCTCCATTAATGGCATTGCTTCTACCTTCATTCGTCCTCCATCTTTCCTTGCTCACTTTTTTTAGTTTGTATTTATGTTCCCATCTTTTTGCTGCTCGACCAGGAGTCACCATTGTCGCCTCCTCTGGAAAAACCCAAACCACCAACAAAAACCCTTTCTCACCTCCCCCTCTCCTCTTATCTCTCTCGTTCCAAGACAACCACCATCAAAACCTACCTTTGTTCTCACATCGAGGTCGACTACAACAACAACAACAAAACCTTGCGGCTGCACTACTCCGACCAACGAGCTCCGGCGAAGCAAGCAAAACCTCGATGAAGCAGCGTATGCACGGATCCTTTTAGTTTGTTTTTCAAGGTTCTCCGACAAGCAAAACTCGAATATTGCTTGACAAGCTCTTGCTATCAATATTTATCTTTGTTCCTCACAATTCAATAGGAATTTGAAAGAATTGGGGGAAGAATTTACTTTAGAAATTTGAAGAAATTGGGAGAGTATAGGAGAAAGTGGAAAAGAATTAAAAAATAATAATAAATTAATCCATTTCCACCTGTCAAGAGTGTGAAGTTCACATGCCAAGATAGATGTGGTTGTGGTTTTTCAAGGGTGTAATTATTACAGCTTTAAATAGTTCATGTGGGTGATAGGACCCCCATAAAGTTAAAGTGTTTAGTTGAAAATGTGGATATAGATTAGGAATTTTTTTACCATTTTCTCTTATAATAATTATTTAAGATTAAAAATTCCCTTACTAATTGAGAAGAGATTCTTTACTATTAGGAGTATTTTTAAAATAAATATAATTCTTAATCAATTACTCCATTTAAAGAATTCACATAAAAATACTCCACACATTTATAACATACCTCAATAATTTAAAAAATTAACTCCAGTAACAATTAGAGATAAATTAACTAATTTAATCGTCATATGAGACAAAAACTAACCTTATAGTTGCTATTAAAAGGGGGTAAAAATGTGATATACTCTTTTATAGTAACCATATTTAATGAGTTTGCAAATAAATTTTAATTTACTTTTATTTTTATTTCTATGCAATCTACCTTTGTATATTTTATTATTTTTTTGTTAATAAGTTTCTAGAGTTGGTGCGTGAGAATGCAATGGAAAGTTTTAAAACTGCCTATTTAAATTTTAATTGTGATTAAAAAAAAATTGTATGGAAAAAACACGGTCATATTTAGTTTGTTGCTTACATTTTTTAATTTAAAATAGATCATTTAATTTTTTTAATTTATAAATATAGAGTTCAAAATTTTAAAATGGTTATATCACATTAATTTTAATTAAAATTTAATTTTTAAAATTTAATTTCAAATTTTGTATCATTACAAATAAACATTTTTTCCTAATAAGAATTACTGTTTTTTGTGGTGCTGCAACGTGTCGTTAGAAAAATAGATTAACCTTATTAATAGTTCTATCCAAAAGAAAATCCTTAAAGAATATCCTAGAGAATTGGCAATGTAGCTTATGAGTTAGAGCTACTGTCAGAGTTAGCAGCAGTCCATCCAGTATTCCACATTTCTATGTTGAAGAAGTGTTTCGGTGATCCTTCACTTATTATACCTACTGAAAATATTGGTATTAAGGACATCCTATCTTATGAGGAGATAAGTGATCGTCAAGTTCGCAAGTTGAGAGCCAAGGAGGTTGCATCAGTCAAGGTCTTACGGAGGAATTAGTTTGTTGAGGAAGCTTGATAAGTCCACGATTTGGACTCATTTAGAGCTTTATTTTAATGGATTTAGTGCCCTCATATGCATATTTCATCTCAATAACTGATGTACATACTTGAATTTCAGGTATTTCAACTTAGGGATAAAACATGGACACTATGGAGCAAAAAGGAACAAGGCAGCCGAAAAAACAAAGAAAAGAAGGCTTGAGGATCGCCTAAATCATTGGGCGAGTCGCCGAATGGACTTAGTCTCACCTAATGTTCCAGTGTGCCAAGCCCTGAAGGACAAAATCAAATAAGCGATAGAAAGGAGCAGTCGGCGAGTCACCGAATGGTTCCGCGAGGCAGTGCTATATCGCTCAAAGTTACAGAGCTTGAAGTTGCTGAAGGACAATGCAGACAGGCGATGAACCAGACCAAACGGCAGATCACCAAGTGGATCGGCTATCCCAACTAACTACGCCGAGTGATCCTCAGCACAATTTTTGACACCTATAAATACTTGTTTGAATTTTTAGTTTAGTATGCAATTTTTAAGTTTTACATTTCAGAACTGAGTTTTTAGAATTTTAAGTTTTTAGAACTTAGATTTTGGGAGACTATTTTCCTTAGCTTTGAAGAGTTGAAGATTTCCATTTTCTAAGCATTTGGAAGTGGGTATTGAAGATTCTTCATCCTTGACGTGTTTAAAGATAATATTTATTGTACCCATTTGATGGAAACACTTATCGGTATCGATTTCTATCTCTTTATTTTGTCTAGCTAAAACCCCAATTCTTGGGGTGTGACTTTGTGAATATGGGTTGAATTTACTGCTGGGTATTGCTAATTGATTGTTTATTCGTTGTTTAGAGGTGATTTCGTTCAATAGTTGTGTTTGAATTAAATGGGGTTGTAGTTGCAAATACAATTTTATCTTCGTGTTTTTGACTTGCTCGAGAAAGAGGTTGTAAAACCAAAACTACTGAAACGATAGTCGATGGTTATTCGGTTGTCGTGGGTTCAGCTCGAGAGAGTAAATCCTAAACCATCTCCCACACATTCAGCGAGAGAGAGTGAATGGACTAAGGCGAAGGATGTGCTTCATTGCCACTTATCGGTGTTCGAGAGAAACCGATTTGATTCGCGGTAAATTGTTCGAGAGAAAATTTACCCACTAAAGTCTAGCCTAGTTACCAATTTG
>JAJOOH010003233.1:0-31141 GCA_029582605.1 Solanum gracilifrons | reverse complement strand
CGTCACTTAGATCCAAATACATCATGTAAGAGCATCTCAAGGCCCACACTATTAACAACTCAAGTCCAACATCTATAGGAAATTAAATGAATAAAGGAGTTAAGAGTCGTATACCTTTTGGCGGACAGCGACTAGAACCAACGAGCAGAGGAGCAACGACTTCTACCAGTGACGGAACTACGACTAACTCCGGTGAACGATGAACAAGCTAGAAACTCCTTCGTGCCTATTTGCTATACTCGAAATAAACTATGGTGTAAACTATATTTCTATTCCCTTTTCTATATCTCTTTTGACTATTTTTTCCAAACCTTTTCAATTTTTTTTTTCAATTTTCCCCCCCTCTTGATACTGAAACAGTAAAAATCTTATATAGAAAAGGAGCCAGGGTTCGATTTTGAGGGGGAAAGGGCCGAAATCCCGATGGAAAGGGCCTAGTTCGAAATTCAAATCCTCAAAAATCTCACACCATTAAGGGAAAACAAAAATTTTCTGAAACTTTCAAACCATTCCGAAAAAAGAAAGGAGGAATGGACGTTTCAGATCAATAGATTGTCCTTCTTGGGTTACGTGGTTCGATCTCAGGCTTGCAAGGATGATTCTGCGTGCCTGGTTGCTAGAAATGCACTGCTAGAACAGTACTGGGTTGCTGCTCGTTCTGGATTTAGGCAGCGTGAGGGAGAAACAAGCGCAGGGGTTGGTTTTGGGACTTGTTTACGTGTTATTGCTGTGAAGGGGACGTTGGAGCATTCTGGGTTCTCTTAGAGGAATTGAAAATGGGCCTGGTTTGGGCTGGTGTATGCTGTTATTGTTAGTATTTTGTTGGGTTTGAGGAATTTGGAAAATGGGGTAGACGAATGTGCTAAAATTTGAAGCAACAAAGGGATGCTGATTTGTATCTTTGGGCTGAATAAATGGCCCAAAAATTTGTTCTCTTCATATGGGTTGAAGGAAATGTTAGGAAGTGGCTACGATTGCAACCGAGTGAAGTTAAAAACTTAGCCGATTTGAATTTAATCGGTGAATTCGGCCAAAGTCAAATAAAATGAATTAATATTTAATTAGTGAGCTTCCTAATCTTAGCGAAATAAAATAATCAACTTAACCATAGAATAGTTAATTTAAATACCAACTAATTAAATTTGAAATGGCAATTATGATTTAAACTAAACTAAATTAATAAAACAAAATCCACATACATAACTATATGAAATATATTTACTATTTAAAAATTATAAAAATCAACTAAAATCATTTAAAACAAACTTTGAATTTTATAAAGCTAACTATTCTAAATCGTTAGAAAAATAAGAAGCTCGGAAACTAATTATCATCGGGGAGGGTCAAAATCAGGTGTCAACAACGGCTAAGCTGAGGGCTTAAAGGTCTTTTATAGTTTTAATTAAATTGAAGTGGTGTCATTTTGCCTACGTCTACACCACCTATATAAGTATTTTTTTACCCCCAAAACCCCTCATTTAAAAAGTGCTTTTCTTGATAGATTCTTCCCTCTAGAGATGAGAGAGGCCAAGGTACTTTAGTTCATCATCCTTAGGCAAGGAAATATGAGTGTAAGGGAATACGCTTTGAGGTTCACTCAACTATCTAAGTGTGCTCCTTCTATTGTGGCAGATCGTATGGCCAAGATGAGTAAGTTTGTGTCGGATGTGTCCGACTTCGTAGTCAAAGAATACCGCACCGCTATGCTTGTTCATGACATGTACATTTCTCACCTTATAGTTCATTCCCAACAATTGAGGAAGAAAATCTCAAGGAAAGATCTAGGGATACAAAGAGAGCAAGAGTGGATGATGATAACTATTCCCATTTTAGCTGCGGTGGACGGGGTCGTTCAAGGTTCCAGCAAATGTTCTCAGGAAAAGGTTCTTCTAATCCTCCTCCAAGGTCTAACAATGAAAGGGTGTCTAACCTTAAACCTCAAGGAGATGGTAATAGGTCCTTGATGTCTACTTGTGCCAAATGTGGAAGAAATCATGAGGGTAAGTGTCTAGCGGGTTCTAATGTTTGCTTTGGGTGTGGAATGACAAATAAGAAGATAAGGAATTGTCTTTCGGTTGCTAAGAATGATAGATATACTCATCATAGGGCTCAACCTTACCCATCATCCGGTCCAAGTGGTTAAGGCACAATTGCTCCTAAGCAGAACCGGTTTTACGCTCTCCAAACTAGAGTTGATCAAGAGAACTCCCCGGATATGGTGACTGGTATGTTAAAAGTTTTTCAATTAGATGTGTATGCTTTGCTTGATTCAGGAGCTACTTTTTCCTTTGTGACACCTTATGTGCTTATGAGGTTTGATGTGTTCCCCGATGTGTTATTAGAACCTTTTTCTGTCTTTACCCCTATTGGTGATTCTTTGGTGGCTAAGAGGGTCTATAGAGGATGTCCCTTCTCCTTATCCCATAAAGTTACTCTTGTTTATTTGGTAGAGCTCGATATGTTAGATTTTGATGTTATCCTTGGTATGGATCGGTTGCACTCTTGTTATGCTTCTATCGATTGTAGAACTAGAGTAGTCAAATTTCAATTTCTAAATTAGCCTATCCAGTTTAAAACGAGGGAATTCTATGCCTAAGATCCAGTTTATCTACTGTCTTAAAGTTAAAGAGATGATTTCTAAGGGTTGTTTGAACCATCTAGTTAGGGTGAGGGCTATGGATTCCGAAACCCCAAGTCTTGAGTTGATCCTTGGTGTGAATGAGTTTCTGGAAGTATTCCCAGATGATCTACCCAGTATTCCTTCCGTAAGGGAAATAGGCTTCGGTATTGACCTTCTCGCAGATACGTAACCTATTTATTTTTCTCCTTGTAAAATGGCTCCGGCGGAACTTAAGTAGTTGAAAGAGCAGTTGAGGTATTTGTTGGATAAGGGTTTCATCCGACTAAGTATCTCTCTATGGGGTGCTCCAGTTTTGTTTGTTAAGAAGAATGATGGGTCCCTTCGTATGTGTATTGATTATCGACAATTGAACAAGGTGACCATTAAGAACAAGTATCCTCTCCCAAGGATATATGATTTATTTGACCAACTTCAAGGGGTAAGTTATTTCTGTAAGATTGATCTTCGATTGGGTTATCACCAATTGAGGGTGAAAGAAGAAGATATTCCATCAATGTCTTTTGGAACCCGATATGGTCATTATGAGTTTCTAGTGATGTCCTTTGGTTTGACTAACGCTCCAGTGGCATTTATGGACTTGATGAATCGAGTGCTTAGACAATATCTTGACATATATGTGATTGTGTTTATCTATGATATTTTGATCTATTCAAGAAGTGAGAATGAGCATATTGATCATTTGAGGATCGTATTGGAAATCCTGAAGGCCCAAAACTTTTTGCGAAGTTTAGCAAATTTTAATTTTTGTTAAGGTACGTGACTTTGTTAGGCCATATTGTTTCAAGCAAGGGTATTGAGTTGGATCCGATTAAGAAAGATGCAGTTAAGAGTTGTCCTAGACCTCTATCACTGATAGATATTAGAAGCTTCTTGGGTTTGGCCGGTTATTATAGAAGGTTTGTTGAGGGGTTTTCCTCCATTGCCTATCCTTTGACGGCCTTGACTCAAAAGAAGGCTAGGTTTATATGGTCAGATGCTTGTGAGAAAAGTTTCCAAGAGTTGAAGGATAGACTCACTTTTGCTTCGATGTTGACTTACCAAAAGGTACGAATGGCGTTGCGGTATATTGTGACGCCTCTAGAGTTGGGTTGGGATGTGTGCTTATGCATAATGGTAAAGTGATTGCGTATTTCTGATGGTAACTTAAAGTCCATGAGAAGAATTATCCTAATCACAACCTTGAATTAGTGGTGGTCATATTTGCCTTAAAGATTTAGAGGCATTATTTGTATGGGGTTCATGTTGATGGTTTCACCGACCACAAGAGTTTGCAATATGTGTTTAGTAAAAAAGATTTGATCTTCGCCAAACAAGGTGGCTTGAGTTATTGAAAGTTTATGACATGACTGTTCTTTATCACCTCGGCAAAGCTAATGTGGTGGTGGATGCCCTTAGTAGGTTAGCTATGGGTAGTGTTGCTCATGCGGAAGGTGATAGGAAGGACTTGGCACTAGCTGTGCATAGTTTGGTCCAATTGGGTGTTCGATTGGTAGAATCCGACAAGGGTGGTGTCATGGTTCATAATTGTTTCGGATCATCTTCTGTAAATGATGTGAAAGCTAAGCAATATCTTGATCCGATCTTGGTGTAATTGAAAGAGGCGGTACTTAAGAATTCCAAAGAGGCTCTCTCTTAAGGTAGAGATGGGGTACTTATATACCAAGGTTGTTTATATGTGTCACGACCCAAGGGTACCCCTGGGTCGTGACAAAATTGGTAATCAGAGCACAAGGTTTAGAATGGTTCTAGGATTGTCTCAAAACCACGTCTAGTAGAGTCTTATTCATAAATGTGAAGTGCGCCACATTTATTAATGGGAAGCTATTGTATGTTTTGGAAATCTCATTTCTTTATTCTCTAAGTCGTGCTATAGAGTTTAGATCTAGTAGGTCTTTCTCCTAATCTTTGCCCTATGGTTTTTCAGGTTATGGCTTATACTAGCGCTAATGCTAGGAGGGATGAGGAAGACAATGGAGAACAAGAGGTTCCTCCCCAAGTTCAAAACCAAGCTCCTTCTCAAGCTCCAAATGACCCTCCAATTGAGAATGTCACTCTTACAGAGTTTAGGGCTTCTATACAATTGTTGGCTCAAGCCTTGACGACGCAAGCCAATAGAGAGGTGGTGGCTCTGGCAAACCCAATAAGGAGGATGTGTTCTTCTAGGGTAAGGGAGTTTTTGAGGATGAATCCTTCGGAATTTAGTGGCTCCAAGGTGGAAGAGGATCTAAATAGGTTCATAGAAGAGGTTTATAAGCCACTTGCTATCATGGGGTGACTTCTATAGAGAAACCGGAGCTAGCTTCTTTTTAATTAAAAGATGTTGCCCAATTATGATATGAGCAATGCAAAGATGCTGGGCCGATAGTAGTGGTCCCAATAGATTGGGTAGTGTTCAAACTAGCTTTTCTTGATAGGTTCTTTCCTCGGGAGTTAAGGGAGGCCAAGTTGGAAGAGTTCATCAATCTTAAGCAAGGTAACATGAGTGTCAAGAAGTATACCTTGAAATTTACTCTTTTTTTCTAAGTATGCTCCATCCATTGTGTCAAATCCGAGAAATAAGATGAATAGGTTTTTGTAAGGTGTGTCCGACATGGTAGCCAAAGAATGTCGTATGGCAAAGCTTGTTGGTAATATGGATATCTCAATTCTCATGATTCATGCCGAACAAATGGAAGATGAAAAACTCAAGGAAAAGAAAGCTAGGGAGAAAAAAAGGTCTAGGATGGATGGTGATAAGTCCTCTCATGATGGGTCCAATGGACATGGTCACTCAAGGAATCGACAAAAGTTTTTCGGACAAGGCTTTTCTAATACTCCTAAGCATAAGGATGAGAGGGTGTCTAATCCTAGACCACAAGGGAAAAGTAATGAGTCCCTATGTCCCCTTTTGTACTAGGTGTGGTAAGAGGCATGAGGGTAGGTGTTTAGCCGGTAAAGAAGGTTACTATAGTTGTGGTGAGAGTGGCCACATGAAGAAAGACTGCCAAAGGCAAAGGCTACAAGACGAGAGGGTAAGCAAGTTGCCACTAGTAGTGAGGATGTGCAGCCTCAAAAGAAGAATAGATTTTATGCTTTCCAATTTAGAGAAGATCAAGAGTGATCTCTTCATGTCCCTTCCGGTATATGTTTTATGCTTTAGCAAATTTCCAAATTTCTTGTCTTTTGTGACCTGTTATAATGGACTTGAAGTTGTTTCTTGTATTAATGATGCTTCATTGTTGCCTTATGTTATGAATCATGTTTATAAGAGCTTGTGCAGGCTTACTCCCAAGGGTAAATAGTGTGCCTATCTAATAAGGTCATTATGTGATTGCATGTTGCCATGATTTCCTTATATGCATTGTTTTCCTCATGCTGTAGTGCATTGACAAGAGTTGCATATAGACTTCAAGAGATGATTATTTAAGCATGCTGTAGTTTGGAGTTGAAATTTTCCTCCTTAAATAAATGACTTTTGTGAGTAAATTGCATTTAGGCTCCATGAATGTGTGTTCAGCATGTTTTAGCTAGGATATGTTAGTCCCTCCTTGAAAATGAATAGACATAGAGTTTCATGCATTTTGGGTTGTTAGATGTAGTTCCTACTCACTTGTGTTGCATTAAGTATGTTTAGCTTGGAGTTGAAGTTTTCCTCCTTGGTTGTGTGAATTTAGATGTATTGCATGCATGATTGGATGCTAGTCTAGAGTCGTTTCCTTTAAGTAGAGTTTAGAATCGTCATTCGAGGATGAATGTTCCCAAGGGGAAGATATTATAACACCCTAGAAACTAGTAGACCAAACTAGATCCAAGAGCTAGGTTTCTAAAGTGTGATGCAGAGTATTAGACTCATCGATGAGACTTTACGTGCTTAGAATGAGGAATTTAGTGGTTGAACGTCAAGGTACGCGTTAGACCCCGTAGTTTAGAAGACCACCTAAGGTTTGGGTGAGGAAGGCAAGGGCAAGTGCCATGGCAAGGGGACAAAGCCTAAGCCATAGGCCAAGGCTGCCCAATCTTGGCCATGCACTGCCTAGGGTTCACGACCACCTTGGAAGACAAGAGGTTGTCCACTAATAGAGTGGTGGACTGCTCCTTCAAATTGAAGGTTGTCAGGTTACGTACAATATTGGAAGAGAAGAGGTTGTCCACTAATAAAGTGGTGGACAGGTATCCAGATGTGTATGACACTATTCAATTCCATAAATTTGAGCGCTTCACACAACCCTAGGGCTTATACATACCTTCTTGGGTTCGGGATTTCTACACAGAGTATGGGAGGTAGGTCCAGAAGGGGAAGAGGAAGGCCAGTTCATTCACACTGGTTGACCATGTAGTAGTCCAAGTAAAGAGGGTGAGTGCAGTAGTGCCGACATTAATGACGCATTGGTGTGCACCGTCAATATAATACACTTCTTTACAGATGAAACTCAGAAGAAGACCCTAAAAGGCCTTAAAGGGTGGCTGGCCACTTTGATTTATAATATTATACCGCTCTGGATCGAGTCGAGGCTCTAGATTGAGAAGAAGGACCTGAATGGTCTTGTGCACTACTGGTTTGGCTTTTTTTAAAAAACAATGATGACATCCTAGAATGAGTCCATACTCCAGCCTTTGAAGGCAGCTTTGTTGAATTCTATTATTGACTGAGATAGACAATCTCGGGTTGATCATTGAGTAGGAGACGGCCATGAGGGCCACGCAGATCCAAACATTACTCCATTTCCTAGTGCTGATCACAAAGTTGTGTTGGCGTGCTCGAGTGCCCTTTGTAGTGAAGACAAATATGGAAGTGACTCCCACGTCCTCTACTGACATTCGAAGGATTGAGGCCGAGTGCACCTAGGACAAGGATGAGCATAGGAGAGCAGCGCCGATGGACATATCCCCAACCATCGATATAGATATGGTAGAGGTAGATACAACTCCTCTCACTCAGATCGGTGAGCCTTCATGTACTCCTAGTACTACTATTGTTGCTTTTTCCTCACCTACTACTAGTGTTGCTTTTGTTGCCTCCCACTCCCCTTTGGAAGAGGCGATGCTCTACAAGATGGGTCATCTAGCCCAATCTGCTGATGCACATGCTTCTCGGGTAAAGTCACTTATTCCTAGACTGAATTAGTGGGCTATTGATATAGTCATGACCCCTATTTGAGAAGACTTGCGAGAGCACCAAGAGTTGATCATCACACATGGCCTAGCCTTTGATGCCCTCACAGTACGAGTTGAGGAATGTAAGCAGGGAGGTCTCCAGTCCGCTTATGTTACAGACTTGAGAGCTGATGCTGGTAAATTGAGGCGTGATGTGAATGAGTTTAAATCCATATATATGTCTATGTTGTTCAGCATTCTGGATCTTCCCGAGGTTCCGAGTACAGATATGGCAGGTATTTCTGAGATCCCTCCGGCTACTATGACCGGAGATGCTGCTATAATTTATTATGATGTTGAGTCGGACACTCTCATGACAGATGAATAGGAGCTTGGGACCCATGATAAGGGTGTCTATGATGATCTGGAGGATCTAAAGGATGTGATGGTGCAGACGGCCATAGAGGCTTCTCTTCGAGACACCTCGATGATTGGCTATAGTGGAGTAGAGGATGTTGATGGTGATGATCCGGGCACTGATGCCCAAATTGAGAGAGCCCAGATGTGCAGAGTTCACCTTAGGCTTAGCCTGAAAGAGGGATCTTGACTCTCTTCTTGTTTTAATTTTTAGACAATTATTTTATTTTTCATTAAGGACAATATTAGGTTTTGTTATGCGAGGTGACGTATCTTCATACCTATCCCCTTGGGTTGTATCTATCTTGTTCTGGATGATTATGTTTGGGACTATTGGTTTTTTGTTTTTAATGTGATTGTTGCTTTTTTATCTGAATTAAAATTCGTCTCTTAAATTTTGTGTTTATAAATGTGTGGATGTTTTCTTGCATATTTGAGTATCGGTTGCGATCAATACCAATGACTTGAATAGTGCTCTTGAATGAATAATATCTTTGTGCAATTCCAATAAGGAGAAATTTGAGTTGCATAAGTCATGTGTGAACTCTTTTCATCTAATTATGACTAACCAATTATTGAAATGGGTCTTGTAATGATCGTTACACGCGATCTAAATTTGTATAATCTTGATGATGATTGTGTTGAATGTCGTGTGTTATGAGATTGTCTTGAAATATTTGTTTGATGATACCTAGAAATTGCCCCGTTGGTCCAATTGACTAATGTAGGCAAATAAAAGAGATGATCTTAGGCACAAATTTTGGAGAGTGAACCAAATTGCTATTATACCTCTTTGTGACCACCTTGTGAAAGTGTGAAGCTAGCTTGGCACCATTTGAGCCTAACCTTTTCTTTGGATGCAACATGAATACATTTGACCTCTTTCCTTCCTACCTAAAACTTTCATGAAGCATTGGTTTGTTTGAATAGCCAACTTAGGCCAAAAGCCGAAGTTGGGGATGTGGTGAAAAATGAGGAAGGTTAAGAAGTTTGTGAAAAATTTACCCTTGAGGATTGTGTTGAAAAAGATGGAACCCCTCCATATAGAAAAAATGGAAAAGAAAAGCAAAAGAAGAAATTTTTTTGAAAAAGAATGTTGCAATGAAACTTGTGCATGGATAAAAGACAATGGGTGGTGTCCAATGAGTTATATAAGAATCTCTGTGCTTGAATGAACTTAGAGTGGATTGTGAAAATCAAAAAGAGTGAAAGAAAAGGAGAAGAAGTGAAATGCAAGTCATGCTTCATAAAGGTAGAAGTCACTAAGACAAAATGATCATACCTTTATTCTCAACCCCGTTACAAGCCTTGAAAGACCTTAGTGATCTTGATTGAGCTGAATATCATGTTGATTGGAAAATACGGGCGAACCTATGGGTAGAATCATGCATGAGTTTATCTTTGAGAGTGTGAGAGTTAATTTTGATTCCTTAATTTTTTAATTTTGATAAGATTTGTTTGGGCACAAAATCATTCTTGATGTGAGGGCATTCAAATACTTTTGTTCAGCTTGAATTTGCATTTGAAGAAAGCATTGTGAGCTTGACCTATATTTGATGATTACTAGTCACATGTTGAATCTTATAGTGCACAATTGAACATTGCATGGGTAGTTTAAAGCTCGTGTGCATTAATGTTGTGTCTTAAGTAGCACTATTTGTAGACATATATGTTGAACTGATTGATCTTGTGTTTACTTGAGGACAATCAAAAGTTTAATTTGGGGGTGTTGATGAGACGGGGATTTCAACTCATTTAGGGCTTAGTATTAAAAGTTTCAGCGTCTTTAATGCCTAATTTATGCTCTAAACTGATGTTAAAATGCTAATTTGCATCAATGAAGGCAAAAGAGCAAGGCAAGGACATTACAGGGCAAAAATAAGCGAAAAAAAATCACCAAGTTGAAGGAGAGCAAGGATGGTACTCGCCAAAGCAACTCGGTGTGTCGCCGAGTGGACCTCCAGCTCGCCTAAAGTTACAGTAGGCCAGCCCATGGATAAGACCAACTTGGCGAGAACATTGATTGGTTGGCGATGCGCCGAATTGATTGGAGATATCTATCTCGACCGCCTAAAGTCACTAAAAATAGATGGTGAAATACCCAGCCATGAAGGCGACGAAAATGATCAGTTGGTGGATCGCTAATCCTGTCAGTGAGCCAGACTTACTTCGTCGAGTGATTCTGAGGCTGAAATTTCAGGAACGCATACTTGCATTTTTCAAAAGAAGAAAACGAGCTCCCACATTGTTCAGTTTTGGGTTTTTGATCCTAAACATTCTAAACACTGTTCTTACACTTTTTGAGTAGAGATTTAGGGTTTGTTTGATTTTTAGCTTCAATTTGAGCATTTGGAGTCTTATAGATTGTTGCCCAACCTGATGGAAAACATAGTTGGTAACGATTTCTTGTTCTTTATTATGTTTGGCTAAAAACCCCATTCTTGGGGGTGTGACTATGCTGTTGAATGTTTTAATTATCTTATGGGTGTTAGCATTTACTAATTTTATTGTTTACTTAAAGTGTGTTCAATTAATATTTTGAGTTTATCAATTGTAGTTGCGAATATAATTGTAGTTCAGTTCTCTAAGCTTGCTTGAGAAAGAAGTTTAAGAGTTAAAACTTTTAGTTGATGATTGTAGTGATTGTATTGTTGCAGAATTAGTTTGAGAATGTGGGTCTGAATGCAATGCTACACATCTAGCTTGAAAAAGTAGATGGATTAAGGTATTGGGATGTTAAGATGTGTTGTGCTTGTCGAAGTTTGAAAGGACTCGCTTGATTCGTGATAGTTGATTGAGAAATGGTTATTGCACCTAAAGTCTAACCTACCCACTGAAGTTCAACGACTTTTAGTAAATAATAATCACCCATTTAGCGAAATTTGAATTCAATTTATCACACTCCCAAGAAACCCTCTCTACTTGTTTATTCCCGGATATTTGTAGCTGTTAATTGTTCACCCAAATCTTCCTATTTGACATAAATTGTAAAACCCTTGTCATCTACACATTATTAGAATACCATACTACTTCGTAATCGAATTAATTACCATTTCACTCCTTGTGGGATCAACCCCAACTCTTGGTTGGATTTACACTTGTTCGCGATCGCCTATACGTAGAATCGAATGAAGTGTAGTTTAGCGTTATCAATCATCCCGAACCCCAAGAACCATTGTGGATATTAAGAACTATATCATTCCACGACGTTAAACAAGGCGCTTCATGGGAGGGAACACAAGTCTCTACTTTTATTTTTATTGCTTTCGAATAATGCACATTATGAGTGCAGGTTGAGAAGGGTTGAAAAGGGAAGCATATGTGATGGCAAGCCCCAAATAGCGGTACACAGAATGCAATGCATGGACTCATTCTTGTCCGCCTTTTGAGCTTGAATTGATGGAAAAGTGTACTATCAAAATTAGTAATCAGAATTTCAAAAGCTGATTTGGCGAAGTGCACTGTGTGAACTCAATCGGGTGCGCTGGATCAGCCTTCAAGTTTGGTGTTTGTTCAGGCATGGTAAGTGAGCTTAAGATCCAATTGGTGATTCACCAACCACAGTCATCGATGTTAGTCATGACTGCCGAATGGGCCTGGTATAACAGACAAAAAGTCTTTTCAAATTAAAAAATCAAACGCTTTGATATCTTGAAGTCCTCTTCGCTCTTTCAAGTTATATTTCTTCATTTTAGTGATTTTGAGCCCTTGGTGTGTATTTTCAAAGTTCAAAGAGTGTGTTTGCTTGGATTTCCTGTCAACCCAACCCCATTCCTTGATTTCCTTGACTTCTGCTCCATTAAGGTTGGTTTTCGAATTTTGTTCAGATTTTTGAGCTTTAACTTTCATATTGGGTGTGGGCTTGAAGCCATAAATTGTTATTGTGTGATAGATTTTGATGGTTAGCATCCTATTATACGATTTGAATTGTATCCATGAGATATTTGAATGTGTAATGACCCGGAAGGGTTTTTTTACAATTTTTTGCAAAACTTACCATTTTACTCATCGCGATAGTTGCCTTGAGTCATTTATTGATTAATCGGTGAAGTTGGTTCTAGAATTTTGAACTATTTAATAACTATGGTTATTTAATTTATAGGTATTTTATAGTTATTAAATAATTAATTAATTTATTTAATGGTTAATGGGTCAAGTCCATAATTTAGTTAATAGCCAATATAATTTTAGATCTTTTTTTTAAACAAAAAAATAACCTCTAGAGAGGACGCCATAACTTCGACATAATCAAAACGACAACCATTCTGCATCAGGTTAGCAAATGAATTTGGGTATTTGCATGGATATCATACTATTATTATTTTATTATTATAATAATTGATTGTTAAAAAGTGTTGGAAATTTGAAGGCCAAACTTAATTTTGCAACTTCATGCATGCAACGTGTGGTTGGACTTGGGAAGCAAGACTTAGTGGAAAATCATTATTTAATGATGGCTACATGATCTTTAAGTATTTATGATAACGAATTGGTAATTTTGGTTTCAATTTTTGTGCAGTATTTCGTATTTAAGTTTACTGGTTATAACTCTTATTTTTGGATTTCACAATTTAGTTATATGTATCAAATTAGAACTCAAGTTTTTATATATTGGTATAGGTAGATAAATATTAGGTTTATTGTATTATGTGAATTCAATTATAAGTATAATATTTGAAGAAATTGAAACTTAACCCTAGGCTTGAAATATGGAAAATATGAGAGTTGATATATTGATTGGTATCAAAATTAGTAACTTGATTATAGATTTGGGTATAGGCTAGACATATAGTAATATGTTTGTTGTAAGTTTGGAAATATTATTGTGATTATTTTTCTTAATATATTGCATTGATTTGGAAGCCCAACGAAAAGGGAAGACTCAAGTATCAGAGTAATTATTCAATTGTTTGAGGCAAGTGGATTTCTCAACCTTTTTAAGTGTATAGAATCTTTTATTTCCTTGTGGTATGTATTGGAGAGTAATGGGACTTGGTGATAAGTTGACTTGTCCTTATTGAATAATTCTAATGATGAAAATGGGGTAATAAAAGACAATGTGATTAATTATTTATGTGTGATATGCTGAAAATAGTTTGAAAGGCTTATTAATTCATTGTTGATGCTGTATCACGATTGAGTTGTTGTAAATTGTGCATAGTTATTGAAATTGTCATCTCCTCATTATTTGTGTGAACATGTCATTTGCATTGGTTCTGACACATGTTTATGATAAGTGTGATGTGAATTGAGGAAGAAGTTAAAGAGGGTGTACCATTTGAAGGACCTGTCACGCACCGCGATGAATATGATGATTCGAGGGACGTGTGGCACGCTGCGGCATATTCTATTATCAAGGGATGTGCGCACGCAATAAGATATTTTATTAGAGAGGGTCATGTCGCACGCCACCACAAAACCATGGACTGATATGTCCCCATGGGTCCCAAACTGAGAGCAGCAGGTGTGTATCACTAGGTCAGACATGCATCACTATACTTGTCATTGCATTGCATATTTATGTCATTTATGAACTTGTGAGGGCCTTTATGTTGAACTTGTGATTGATGAACTTGATCTCGTGTGTTGCTTATCTGTAATTGTTGGAGTGTTTTTATTGAACTATGTGCAATGTAAGTTGTGAACTGTTAGTTTGGGCTTGTTTTATGCAAGTTGTAGTTGTGGAGGTTCGGTTGGGGTGGTAGGAGATCCCGTATTCTATATTCTTAACTTTTGTTTAGGGATTTGCTTGTTGAGTACCGTGTGGTTTGGTACTCACCCCTTGCTTATATATTTTTGTAGGTTACTAGCCTAGATATTCGTGATACTCTCTATTTTCTCCTTGTCCAAGGCTTCCTATGGAGATTTGTGAGGTAGTTATTTATCATCTTACTGAACTTTCTTACTCCTACTTATGATCTTGTTCTATTTTAGAAACAACATCATTTGAGACTTATGTTTTATTTCAATTCTAGTGTAATACATTAGAGGCTTGTGCACGTGACAACCAGGTTTTGGAGGTTTAGTTAAGTTGACGTGTTATCTGCATTAAAAAATTGTTATTCAATTTCTAGTTATAGTTTATTTCTGCAATTTATCATAATGGTTAGGTATTAGGCTGACTTGTCTTTATGGGATAAGAGAAGTGCCATCACATCCATTTGTTGATCGTGACAAATGGTATTAGAGCCCCAGGTTCATTGGTTTCACAAGCAAAGTCTGGTAGAGTCCCGAGGATCGGTGCGGAGACGTCTTTTGCTTATCTTCGAGAGGCTATTGTGACTTTTAGGAAAAATCTTCACATTTTTGAATCTTTATCTTGCATCCTTGGTCTGGTCTGATTTTTTAATCTCTTCATTCTATTCTCTCTCATTTATAGTGATGTCTCGTGCGGTGTCCTTCATGTGGGTAGTTTATCTGTTGCGTATGGCTCGGTTGATAGATATAGTACTAAGGTGGATGTGATAGACTTGTGAAAAAGATGTGTGATCATATTCGGAATGTTCAGCAATATGAAGGGGTTTAGTAAGGTGATGGCTCGATGATGTATTTTGAGGTTTTTGAATGATGAGATTGAACAATGGTTTGAGAGACTTCATGAATGTGTTACCTTTTTTTGGTTAATGACCCCAGTAGAGGGAATAATACTTGTGTGGTATAGGTAATATCTTGAGTGGTTCGACAATTGGTAATGGAATGATTAAAATGATGACAAGATTATGAACACTATAACTTGGAAAATATAGTTAATAAATTTTTGATAACATGTATGGGTTGCTTAGCGAATGATGAGAATGATGTTGTGCCAATTGAGGTCAGAACCTCTACTACAGTTTTATATATTTAGTGTATATTATAGAGGGGCATGATATGACTACTACAATGGTACCAATTCTTACATGGTTAGTGTTATGAAGTATGCTACTCTTTCTATCTACCTGGTGTACGAAGGAATACATATCACTTTCTATGAGAGGTTGAACGTATTTGGTAGTGTATTTGTCATCACCCATACCCCCTAGGAGTAACATGGCATATCGGACCCTGAGAGGCCCATACAGGTCACTTAGCATTCATAACATAAGAAATAGAACAAGGAGACTTAAAAGATAATTTAAATATATAGAAGTTTCATAAAGCAAAGTGAAAGTCTAAACACTTGTCTCATTAGCCATCTAGTACATAAGAGTGAAATTGGTCCAAGCCCATACATCATGTCACAAAATTTAAAGTAAGAAAGAAAATTGAAAACAATGAAAGTCCATCCTCGAAGAATGAGGACTCACCAAAGCTCGGAATCTCTCAAATAAACCTCTAACCAGGAAACTGAGAACCCTCACTGTCGGACCCTACATTTGGGGGAATGTAGGCAAGAGTATGCGTTAGTACAAACTATGTACCAAGTATGATAGCCATGCATATAAACATTTAAATCATGTTAACATAGAACATTTCATGGCATGCAATGACCAAGCTGAAAAATGATATAAAAGGGTTAGAAACGTCAATGCAAGCTAACATCTTTAAGTTCTTTAAACGTATGTGAGATGCTTCTTGAGGTAACCTTAGTTCATGATTATTGTGGGAAGTAGCGTTAACCGACATAGAGACCACCTGAGCTCTAACATGATACCCCGGTGTCACGACGTTAGGGTACCCCCTATATGTAACATGGCGTATAGAACCCCGAAGGACTCCATAAAATCCACTTAGCTCTCATAATACAAGAAATAGAACAATAAGAGTAAAACAATAGTCCAAGTCCAAAACATTTTATAAAAGAAAAGAAGAAGTCTAAAACACTTGTCGCATCATAGCCATCAAATACAATAGAATGAAATTGGGCTTAGACCGCACATCATATCCAAAAGAGAATACATGAAAGAAAGTGAAACAAGAAAACTCCATAATTGAAGCATGAGGACTCACCAAATCTCGGAAATTTCAAACTCAACCACTAGCCACGAAACTGAAAATCCTGACTATCGGACCCTATATTTGGAGAAATGTAGAAAAGAGTATGTGTTAGTACAAGAGAATGTACCAAGTATGATAGGCATGCATAAAACCTTTAAATCATGCTAAAAAGGACATTTCATTTCATGACATGCAATTGACCAAGTTAAAATACGATATAAGAGAGTTAGAATACATAAGTCGTAAAACCATGGTCAATGCAATCTAACATCATCTTTAAAACCTTTGAACTCATATGCGATACTTATTGAGTTATCCTTAGCTCATTATTAATGTGGGTAATTAGCCTTAACCGACATTGAGACCATGTGAGCTATAACATGATCCCTACGATGTCTCCCATACCAAAAAAGGTTGTCCTACTTGCCAAGGTAGAATCAAAAACATCTAGCTTAAGTGGATGCACTAGCTAAAGTCTCTTGAGACAATCATCCTATACGGGCACATAGGTAAGGGATAAGGAGATTGCTTCTAGAAACCCGACCTCTACTAACGGGAGAGCCTCTATCTCAATATCTTCTCGGTGCTAAGCATAAATCCCATGGATAACCAATCAAAGCTACTTTCATTAGGTTAGCTCTTAGTCTTTGAATCAATTATGTAAGAAAGCCTTTCAGCCTAAGAATCCTTTCTATGTGAGAAAACCTTTCACATCTAGTATTTATGTGTACATGAGAAAATCTTTTCAATAACACATCGTGATCATCATTGGTACTTTACTCTCAAAGCACTCTTAAAACATTTGCATAGATTTCATAAGAAAATGCACAAGTCTATAATTTACCTCTTGAGGTTCAAAATCCACTTTAAATCAACAATACTTAGAAAACATGGGTTAGATATGGATTTCATCATAAATACGTGTAAAGTTTTCAATGCGTGCTTGATTTCATAAAACTCTTGTTTTATACTCAAAATCTCACATCATTTGATTCATAAGTTGAAAACATGGGGCTTACATTGGTTCATAAGGGAAATCAGCATAAAATCATAGTATTTCATCAATTCATGCATAAGAGATCATAATTAAATCATTTAAATCAATAATGCAAGGAACCGATGATAATTGAAGAAAACCCTAACTCAATTGGGGAAATCTACCTTTAGAAATAGCGGAATTTGGGAACTCCATGAATGGAAGGAATTCATGGATGAAAACTGTCATACCTTAAATCCAAATGCTAACCTTAAATGGAGGAATTTAGATCTTGACTTGAAACCCTATGTTGAATCATTCTTCTTCTTCAAGTTTTTAGAGAGAAATATTTTGGACATGAGAACTGATCTTCTTTTGTGAATATGGAAGAATGAAGTGAATAGGCTAATTTGAGGGTTGAAAATATTTATATAGGTGTTTTAGTGATGGGTAAACCAATGTAGTATAGGAGTTAATTAATTAGGAAAAGACCCAACTTCCCCTAAAAATAACTGTCAGTTGCCCATCGAACATCCACCTACGGACCCTAGTCGACGGACCGTGGTCTGACCCACGAGCCGTCCTGGTGGACCGTCGTTGGTGGTCAGAAACTTTGGAAAATGGAACCTTGGACCACGACTCCATGACCACGGACCCTGGACCCACCTACGGTACATAGGTCAAGTTGAGGTTCTTGCCTGGACATCTTTTCTAGTTAGCCTATCCACAGACCCACCTATGGTATGTGGTCCAACCCACCGACCAGGTTGGCCCTCATGGATGAAACCTGCACTTTCCTAAAATTTCTTTATTTCCCTTTTTTGGATACGGGGTACTATAATATCTCCCCCTTGGGACTATTCGTCCTCGAATGAGATTTAAACTGGCGCTAGAAGATTAGGAGAAGAACTAACAACTCAACCTAAAATGCAACTTCTTCTAAATGTATATAACCAAGAAGGAACTATCGACTCCAAGCTAGGACATTCTCCAAACATCATATGAGGGGTGAAACTAAGTCTAGCAGCCTATCATGCATGCAATGCACATATACAAGGAGGAAACATCAGCTTTAAGCTAAACATACTCAATGCATCATAAGGAAGTATGAACTACATCTAGCAACGCAATATGCATGAATTTTAAAAATTACTCATATTCAAGGAGGAACTACCTTCTCCAAGCTAAAAACATGCTTAACACATTCTTATGGAACCCTTATGCAATTTGTTCCCAAAAAGCATAGCTAAAGCATGTTCATCAATTCATCTCATGAAGTCTATAGGAAACTCGTACTCAATGCACATCAGCATAAGGATAACCAATCATGTAAGCTCATTTTCGATCAAAACACAAGTTTTCATGAACATGCATAACATATGGAAATCATGAAGACACATAAAACGCATGACTCCAAAATAAAGGATAAAAACCAAGAGGAACTCATTACCTCAAGCTAGAGTAAGAGTAGAAGGAAAAATCTCCCCAACTAACCCTCAACTAACTGATTCCTCCACGATACTTTCACAAAAGCTATTTCTTTATTTCTCAACCTCTTGACTTGCCGGTCCAAAATCTCAATCGAAACTTTCTCATAAGAAAGATTCTCCTTAAATCCCAATAATTCTAAGGAAACTATGGATTTCAGATGTAACAAACCTAAAAATAAAGTAGTGAAACTAGAGCCTAACGTGTGTGTGTTGTGTTTGTCTTGTGTTTTGAAGTTGTTTAATTTTGTCCCGAGGCATGGTTGAGATATTTAGGGGTTAAACGTCAAGGTACGACTCCCCAAACACCACCCTAAGGTTCCTTGAGGAGGACCCTAAGTCTTGACCCAAACACCCCCAGGAAACCATGAGGCTACCCAAAATGGGGTAACCTACGGAAGGGGTCCACGCCCCGTAGGTCCATCCACACCCCGTGGATGGCCTCCGTAAGTCATGGTCCCAACTGGCCAGCCTCTAATCCAAAGTATGTTCCACCAGTACAAGGCGTCAACCCATCCACGGTCCGTGGATGGGGAGCCGTCGATTGGCACCTGTAATGTTGTCAAGACACGACCTAGGTAGGGGTGAATTAGTAAATTCACCCCAAGTCCAAATTAGTATGTGGATGTTTATTTTAAGTGTTTTAAGGTATTTTAAGAGTATAAAAACATTAAAACACTCATTTATATTTCATTTCTCAACTAAAACCCTTCCCTCTAAAAATTCTCTATAGAAACTCCATTGGAGATCAAGGTCAAGATCAATCTAGGGTTGGGGATTCCAAGGTGTTTCTTCATTAATTTTCATGGGTATTCATATAATAAGGTATGATGATCCTTCATCTAGGGTTAGTCTTCACCCTAGAGTCAATTTCAAAGAAGTTTCAATGTTTTCAAGTTTCATGAAAAACCCTAGGTTTTACTCAATCTCATGGGTTCTTGCATCAAATATTTTCAAATGATAAACTATGATTATATTGATGATTTAAGATGAAATTAATCTATGAACCCATGATTTCTCTCAAATTCTTAATTGTGCCTTATGAAGTGGGTTTGTTGATTATGAATGAATGTTGATGGATTTATGCCTAGATTGATTTAGATTATTGATTTGTATCATCATCTACGTGTAATTATGGTGAATTGAGGAATTGTGATCATAGCCTTGAAAGGGCAAGTTTGACCTAATTTCATGTTAATGTAGAATTGTGCTTGAATTGTTGATCCACTTGGAAGGTGGAGGTATTTACTTACTATGTACATTGTGATCATGGCCTTGAAGGCATAGTGTGATGAATTGAGGTATTATCATGATGTTGTATAATGTGAAGGATTTATATCTGATTCAATGATAGAAGGATGATCTTGTATTCAATGTATTTGTGTTAATATTGAAAGGCTATTTCTCAATTTGACCCTCATGAATGAAAATGATGGAATGTGAAGGGTTCTTACAATGTGAATGTTTCATCTAGAATTGGTAGGCAATATGCATTCTTTTCATATATGAGTGATGAATGTGTCTTGACTTGATGAATATGAATCGATAAACTATGGTATTCCTTTCATATATGAATGATAAATGTGTCTTGACTTAATGGCTATGAATTAATAGGCTTTAGGCATTCTTTTCTTAAATGATCTAATGTAATGAAGACTCTAGAATTAATAGGCTAGAGGCATTCCTTACTTAATGAATCAATGTATCATAAATCGATAGGCTAGTGGCATTCCTTTCGTGAGTATAGGAATGTAATGAGGGACCATGAATTGATAGGCTTATAGCATTCCTTTAATATGGACCCTAGAGCTATCCTTGAATGTACCATGGATAGGTAGGATTATAGCATTCCTTCCTTGGTAATGATGTATCATAGATCTGTTTTATTAAAAAATAGATTGGACTGATTTAAGAGTCGCCACTTAATTTTTGAGAAAAATCAAGAAAAACTACTGTTTTCAAAAGATTAAAACAGAAATCAATTGAAATTATTTAAAAGGGGTTCGAGGTTCATATTAGCATTTCAAGAAGGGTTTGAAAGCACCCGAAATGCCCGCTAACACGCGGTTATCCGGTAATTAACTAATTGACTATAAACGATTTAAAAAATGGCATGCTTAAACGAGTTTAAGAGATAGACCAATTTTAAGAGAAAATCATTTTTTGGTGAAAGGGAAATGATATAAGGGATATCTTAGGTAAAATATTTCAACGTAACTCAAGTAGTAAAATAAGTAAAATTATTTTGTCTTTAGAAAATCTCGGAATGACTATCTTTTGGGGAAATCGAATTAGGAAAATCCTTAAAATTGACTTGCAAATAAATAATTAAACAAAATGCGAAACAAATAAAATAAAGAGAGTGAGTTTTGGGCCCAAGTTTGGTTTTCTGTTCGTCTGGGCCAGAACTTGGGCCTAATTTCTATTTGGGCCTTTTAGCCCATTTGCACCTGTCCTAAAACTAGCAAATAATACCAAGAAATAAATGGGCCTTTGGCCCAATCAAAATACCATACAAACACGAAAATTGGGGCTTTTAGGGGGCCATTTTCGCTGCTTTTATACGTGTATACAGTGAGGGTATATCACTGTATATTGTTGTATTTCTCGCCTATATTGTTGTATACAACGTGTATACAGCCCTTCTTGGACTCTTGAACACCTGTACATCAACCCTTTATTACTTTCATGTCAGCTTCCGAAGCTCAAACCATGATGAAGGCCGACTCGAGTAAAGGATTTGGGTTTCGAACAACCCAAAATGCAAAAGGGATCTTTCTCCGGGCAGCGAAGTGGAACTCGAGCTGCTGAAAATATTTCACCACGACTAACAGATTCTAATGAAGAAGCTTTGATGAGAGCTTCAGAAAAGAAGACCAGAACTCGAAGCTTCCCCTCCCAAAGTTTGTTATTGTGTGTGTGCTCTTTATATGTTGCTTTCTTAAAGGTAAAATCCAAAGAGAATAAAAACCAACCCTTTCTCTGTTTTCTGCCTATTAGTATAAGAGAAACCTCCCTCTATTTTTAGCTCTATGTAACTATCTCCCCCCTTTTGAATGAAGAGGATGCGGGCCTTAAATAGAAGAAGATAAGGATTGATTTAAGGGGGAAAACGGGAGCGATTTGGATGAATTTTTGAATTCGAAATTCAAAATCATCTTGAAGAGATAAGGTTAAGAAGCTGTTGAATAGTACGAATTCTCAGACTGCTATAGCCGAAAATACTGTACTAGTGTACTGCCTGTCGAGCAGTGTTGAAGAAGATGACGCGGGCATTCAAGCGCGCGTTTGGGTCGCTTTTCCGTCTATTGTCGTGTTCACGCCGTCTGTGATGTTGCTGAAGAGGCGCTTGATGTTGTTGTTAACGTGAAGATTCTGGGTTTCTATTGTGAGATGAAAAGGAAGTGGGTCGAGTCTTTTGTATTGTGTTGTTGATGTTATACGTATTATTACTGTGAAAAGGAATGGGTTGGATTATTGGAAATTGTTTTGGGTTGCTGCAAATGGGTTGGGTCTAGGAAGTGAATGGGCTGGAGGAAATAAAATAAAGGCCCAAAATTTGGTCTTTCTGGTGGGGTAAAGAAATGGCAAAAAATTGCAATAGCCCAATGAATGTAATCGGTGAATTTGGTTAAGACAAATTTTCATAAATTAATTAAGGAGCTTCTTATTCATAAACGAAATAAAATAATCAATTTAATTATAAAATAATTAACTTAATTATAAACTAATGATTCAAAAATTATAACCATAATTTAAACTAAACTAATTTAATCAAATACTTACTAAAGTTAAAATCCATTTGAGATGATTTTCGAATGTTCATAAAATATACTAATTATATGCATAAATAATATAAAACATATATACTATTTAGAAATTACAAAAGTGACAAAATTATTTAAAATAACTTGAAAAAATATTTTGAACTTTATAAAAATTAACTATTTCAAATCGTTTGGAATTTAAGAAGCTCGATGATTAATTTATGTTGTGGAGGGTCAAAATTGGGTGTCAACAAGATCAATAGGCCTATGACATTCCTCCCTAATACGCTAATATAATGTGAATTAAATAATCTATGGGAATGTAGGCTAAGCACCGAGTGGATAAGGTTAGATGGAAACTCTCCCAATGTTAGGTTAGAGTTCGAATGATCGTCTTCCTATCCCATAACTATGTGCCCACATAGGATATTAGCTAGCGGATTCCATCCGAGCTAATTTTAACCAGTTTACCTTAGGAAAGTAGGCCAACCCTTACGATGTGGGATAGTACATCGGATTCCATGATCTAGCTCTCATGGTCTATGTCGGTTAAACATGTATTCCAATCATGTGAGATGTGCACTCTAGTTTATTGATAGGTACTACAAAGTGTAGGTAGTAGTATGGGATGCTATCTATATATTGCACGAATAGGCTTTGAAAGGGCTATAGTGAGTTCTCTAAGTCTTAATGACTAAATATATGAATGTCCTCTAAATGCATTAATGTGTCCTAAATGAATCTAATGACGAATGTTTGTTTAAATGCTTCAATGTAAAGATGCATGCTATACTTGGATTGTATTATGAGTTACTTCCTTATAGTGTCTATTGTATGTGAATGTGCCTTGTCTACTGTAACTTCAGGGGAGTACTTAGTGTGAGTAGTAGTATAAGATGCTACTTGCACATTGTACAAGTATGACTTAGAGTTGTCTTAGATGTTGGTCTTAAGGTAATGTTTATGTCTCTTAAATGCGTTATTGTGTGAAGGTGGAATGGATGAATGGTAAGTTCACTTTTGGTGACCTTAAAGTGGTGCCTTAGTGTGAGTGGTGGTATGGGATGCAACCCAAACATTGCACAAGGTATAGCTTGAGGATTACTTGAGGTGGAGGCTCAAGGTAAAGGTAAAGGTTTATATCTGATCTTGTTTAAATGTGAATTATGTGACTTTGTATATTGGTTGTGACTTATATTATGCCTCTCTTGTATCAGTGTTCATGAAGTTTTACAAAAATGGCATAAAACATGACTTTCAACAAAATGTCCCTTTTTAAAGCATGTTTTTGCATGGTCATCATACTTAGTACATTTTTGTGTGCTAACCCATATTTCTTTACTCTTATGAAGTGTAGGTATTGGCACTCGATTTAATTCTCCATAGTGAAGCTTGGGATTAGAGTTCTCTCAAGATCGCTTTTGGTATGTCCTCATATGTCGAGGACAAGGACTTTATGTTTCTAGTTTTTTTTATGTTTTAAGACTTTTGTTTGTACTTTGATTGTAAAGGGCTGTGACCCTATTTTGTTAGAGTTTGTCTAAGATGGCCATGTGAGACTTAGTATTCCGCTGCTTTATAAATGACATTTTGATAGTTTGGTTTTAAATAAGTTTTAATTCTGCACTATTTCTATATGTCGAATGTTATGAATGCCAAGAGGCTTGTATTAGACCGCTTCGGGGTCGAGTACGCCGTGTTACGACTAAGGGGTGCTCTCGGGTCGTGACTTCGGATCATCAGCACATTTCTTCAACATAGAGACATGGAAAATGGAATGCACCGATGCCAACACATTTAATAAATCTAACTCATAAGCAACCTTACCAACACTCCTCAAAATCTGAATTGGGCCTAAATATCTGAGACTAAGCTTTCCTTTCTTACCAAATCTCATTACACCCTTATTGGGAGAGATTTTCAAATAGACCCAATCATGAGCATCAAACTCAAGATCTCTTCTTCTCACATCAGCATAGGACTTTTGCCAATTTTGAGCCATTTTCAACCTTTCCCTTGTAAGTCGAACTTTCTCCATGGCCTCATGTACTAATTCGGGACCTATTAAGGCAACTTCACCCACCTCAAACCAACTTATAGGAGATCTACACCTCCTACTATATAAGGCCTCAAATGGAGACATATCGATACTCGAGTGATATCTATTATTATAAGCAAACTTAGTCAATGGCAAATGCTCATCCCAATTACCCTTCAAATCAATCACACAAGCCCTTAACATATATTCAAAAGTTCGGATAGTATGCTACGCTTGCCCATCAATTTGGGGATGAAAGGTCGTTCTAAGCTTAACACGAGTACCAAGACCCTTCTAGAATGTCATCCAAAATTTAGAAGTGAATTGGGTACCACGTTCGGAAATAATGGATAAAGGTACTCCGTACAACCTTACCATTTCTTTCAAATACAACTTGTCATAGTCCTCCGCTGAATAAAAAACATTGACGGGAAATAATTGAGCCAATTTCGTCATCCGATTTATTATCACCCAAATAGAGTCATGTTGTCACCGGGTGTGAGGCAAACTAACACTAAAGTCGATATTCAAGTCTTCCCACTTCCAACTAAGAATGCTAATGTCTTGGGATAAACATCCCGGTTTCTGATTCTCAAGTTTCACTTGTTGGCAATTTTGACACTTAGCCACAAATCTCACAATTTCCTTTTTCATCCCATTCCACTAATAGACCTCCTGTAAATCACGGTACATCTTGGTGGCTTCCGGGTGAATGGATGTAACACTTCGTAAAGTTCTTAGACTAAACTAGACCTTATTGAGAGGATTAGAGTAAAAGAGGTTGACAAGGGCCAAGGTAGGGTACCTAGGCGGTCTACGCTCCCCTAGACATTGCCCTAGTGACCACAACTCGTGGTACAGACCACGCATCATGGTGTGGTCCGTGGTAGCCTAGGCAGTGAGCTCCCAAAAACTGCCCAAAATAGGCTCTCCTTCATGAGCCACTTCACGGCTCGTGGTGAAGACCACGGCTTGTGGGAAGGCTCATGGAGAAGAGTTAAGTGTGTCAGAATGTCAAGCAAGTAGCCTAGCCACTTCCCCAAGGTCTACGAGATGGACCACGGCTCGTGGTGCCCCTCGTGAAGTTGCCTTGGACATGTAGGCCAAAAGGCATAGAAGCCTAGAAACTGCCTCAAGTCAACAAGTGGGACCACGGCTCGTGGTCATGACCACGGCTAGTGGGGCCCCTCGTGGCACCTGGGAAGGTCACTTAAGTTGAGGGTTAAATGGGTCTTTTCCTTTTTAAGTCCTACTAAAGTGAAATCTTTTTGGGTCAGTTTAGGGTCACTGTATAAGTCGATTTTAAGTCAAATTCACCTAAACTAAGTCATTTTTCACAAACACCCAGATCAAATAAAAAACATTATCTCCTACACAATATTTCTTTCTCTAGAACCCAAGGAAGAAAAAGAGTAGAATTGGAGCTAGGGCATGAAGAAACAAGGATTTATCCCTCAATTTATTTAGATAATAATTGCTTAGGTATTTTAGCTTTTCATATATGAAGTGAATTCCTCCATAAATTCCCTTCAAAGTCACCAGTTTCAAAACATAGAAATCCCAAAATTTAGGGTTTTGGTCCAATGTCATGGGTTTCTTTCAAAAATATTTTGAATGATTGATTTATGATGGATTATGATTGAATTGATAATTGATTGTTGATTTAAGCTGAAATCCTCCCCAAGAACCCATGAATCCCTCATATTACTCAATTATGATCTTGTTATGTGGGTTAATTGATTATAGTAGCATGTGAAGAGATTGTGCTTAGAATAATTGAGTTAATTGAATCATGTTATTATCCATGTCTAATGTAGAAATTCTAGATGTGTTGGTTGAATGTGATTCATGGTTGTTGAAGGGCAAAACATGAGAATTTTACATGATTATGAGAATTATGCATGTGCTTTAAGATCACTTTTAGAGTGAAGATCCTATGACTATGATGTAATTTTGGTATTGTTGAAAGTTCACTCTTCCTTATACCCTTCCACATGACTATGTATGAAATATCTATGACCATGATAATCTTCTTGTGTTGATTGAAAGGCTATTCTCATGAACACATAATATGCATGATGTGAAAGGTTTACTAACATAATAATGATTCTAAGATTGAAAGGCTATTATCATCTCTTGAATCTTTGAGCTTGTAACAACCCGTATTATGCATATGTTTGTTCTGTTCTTGTGATACTTGACATAGCCTTATAGTATAGGTGAGGGACCATGTTTCTTATATGATTAGTGTTGGTTTAAACTAGCTCGGAAGGTGATGTGATGCCTTGCACATTGCAGCATGTGTACTGCAGGTTATAACTCAAACGGAAATATTTAAACTCGAGACGGGAAGGTGGTAATTGAGCTTAAAGTTGAAAGTTAAGTGCTAAGTTAAAAAAAAGAGATTAATAATTAGAAAATGGATTAAAATAGGTGAGTTGCTTGTTTGAATTAACTAAGCTAGTAGGTAACAAGTAGGTGCATCACCTACTTGAACTATATGGATCTAGTTAAAAAGGCCAAGGTTTATAGATCAGATTTGGGCCTATGCTAATGGACTCACTTGAGGCCCAAACTATGTTAAATAAAATAAAATAAAATGAAAGCACAACAACCAAATCTGTCAAGGCCCAATATTTAAGCCCAAGTGAAAGCAAGTAAGTGCATCACCTAGTTTGACCTTTTGAGCTACTTGATGTACATAAGCAGGTGCATCACCTACTTGACCAATTAGTGGCTGAAAATGAAGATTTTTAGTGGATATTCTTAAAGGTGAAGAAAGCTCAATATAAAGATATATTGGCTGCTATTCTCATTCATTTTAACACACATTTTTGCGGATTAACTCTTGCTCTTACTCTGTCTTTTCTCTTAAGGATTAAGCAGCAACCTTAAAGTTCTTCTAGGGTTCTTGAAGAAACCCTCATCTCTGCAAGACAAGGTAAGTGAAAACACTTATGGATTTAGCTTAATGCTCCCATGGATGATTAGGAAAACATGTTATTCATGCTCAAGTATAGGTGTAAAGTCATAATATTTCCAGAAGCTATTGCTCACTTCCTTGGTTATTAAGATACTTTTCTCTTCTTCTTTGGTTTAAGTGTGAAGGGAAGTTGAAGTTCTAGAGGAACTCAAATTATAAGGAAACGTTGCAGAAATTGAGGTAAGGTGACTGCTCCATTTTCTTCCTCCTTATGTATGAGTTTGAGTGAGAAATTAGGGGTGTGTTGTCAAAAAGAACTCAAGGGGCTGGTGAGTTCAATAATTGGTTATATGCTAAAAGAATATTTGAGGTTGTTTTATGTGTATTGTTGTTGGTGCAGTTCGGGTAATCTTGGAAAATGATATATAATGTATGTATTGGGCAGAGAAGGAGGGTGTGGTGATACACATTGTTTTAAGGGCTGTATGGGCTCATTATCCATCAAACTTAGCTACTGTTTTACGAGGCTCACGGTGTGATCGCTGCTAATTTAAATTTATCATGACTTATATTGTAGATTAAAACCTGAAAGGGGAAGTTGAATCGTGATAGTTGTATTGATCAGAGGATAAGGTATGTAAGGCTATTCGATTCAATATTCTTCGGCATGAAATTTGATACTTGAGATTAATATCAATAAGTGAATTTCCTAAGTTCTATTCCTAGTAAAGGAAACATAGTGGCAGCGTATGATCTCCAAATAGCTAACAATATTTCCCCCTCTCCTTAGTGTATATAATTACTTCATTATATGTTCAGTACTCTATACTTGTGTAATTATCCTTATATGTGTTGGCATAGAAATGGTATTTGCAAAACCAAGTTTGGTGAATCCTCCTTTTAGCCAGATGGAGTCAATTGTGTCATTTAAGCTCACAAGTAATGCATTGATGTTACATAGCTCCTTATGTCATTGTTGCTGCCTTGAAGTATTATTTTCGTGTCTTATACTACTTCCATAGTCCCAATTATAAAATATGATTATGACCACCAAAACAACAATTTCAAAAAGTAAAGAATCTAAGTAAATAAATCTGTATAATTAAGGGTGGCAGCTCAGAGGCGAAAGCCTAGCATGGGCCGATCCCAATTGGTATATAAGGGTGGCAGCTCTGGGGCGAAAGCCTAGCATGGGCCGATCCCAATTTGTATAATTATGAGGACCACATCCCAGGGGTTAAAATGCCTAGCATGGGTGATCCTCTTCTACCACTGATCAGCTGGACATTCGTATCAAATGACTTATAAAGATCATAACACACAGAAAGGTAAAGACAAGAATGTAACATACATGATTCGGCGAGAGTTAACCAACGTAGTCTTCTGTTTTGATTTATGCACACATATATTGATACTTAGTTTCATTGGACTCGTATTTAGATATCTTATCGCCTTACATATTCAGTACATTTTATCGTACTGATGTCCCTCGCAGGGGACGCTGCATTTCATGCTGCAAGCACAGGTACTTCAGCTAGTAGATCTCCTCAGTAGGAGCACACGATACTCAGCTACTTTTGGTAAGCTCTAGATTGATTCGGAGCTTTACTGAGTCCTTGGTAGATTCATTTTGGTATTGTATCATAGTTAAGGGTAAGGCGGGGTCTGGCCCGACCTACTCTAAGGTTTTCTATCTTTTAGAGGCTTTGTAGACTTATGTATATGCTTCAGTTGCGTCTTAACAAGTTGTGGCCTCAACGGCCAAGTCTTGTATATAAGTTTTGGGTCTACTTATGTTGGTTCGTTTCGTTGCATCCTATGTGAACTTGTCATAAGATTGTCATAGTTATATGCATAGTAGGCACATGTTACATGTTGGTTCTCTCGGGCCTTTAGGGCATCGGGTGCCTGTCCATCTTAATGGAATTTGAGGCATTACAAAAGTGGTATCAGAGCATGTCATCCTAGGGAGTCTACAAAGCCGTGTCTATGTAGAGTCTTGCTTATGGATGTGTTGTGCACCACATTTATAAATAGGAGGCTACGGGACATGTAGGAGTTGTCTCTTTTCTTTCATTTGTTAGACCGTGCGATACAACCAAAGTTGTAGGTGAATCGTATTTAACTTCTGAATTGGTTTTATTATAACAAAGATGCCGGTTACGAGAAGGAGTAAAAGTACAAGTAAGCGAGTAGATGTGGCTGCCCAAGAAGGGACCAGCCAACCACCACCTAATCAAGTTGTTCAAAGTGAGGCTCAAGATGAGTCTCTATATCACAGACTTCCCTGACCCCTCCATCTCCAGAAGATCTAAGGAGGGAAGCTGCACCTCAAGAACCCACTATTAATGCTACCGAACAAGATTTGAGGAATGCAGACCAATTATTGACTCGTATAATTGCTGGCCACGGCCAAAGGCAAGAAGGTCCAGTTGTAGGTACTAGTGGTGTAGACAGAGCAGTTGGCACGCGAATACGTGACTTTCTTAATTTGGACCCTCCATTATTCACTGGGTCAGATAATAATAAGGATCCACAAGATTTTTGTCACACCCCAAACTCAAGGGGCGCAACTGGCTCCTAAGGCTAAAACGCAGGCCCGAACCGACCCTGCTGAACCATTTGCTACTAGCGCATGGTAGTCACATGCATTTAAGAAAACAAACAAGTATATCTCGGCTTAAAACTAAGCCCTCGGCCGACAAGGCCCCTGTCAACAGATCTACAAAAGAAACAGCTACTCCCAAGAGTTCATATAAAGAAATTGAACTGCCTTGAAGCATATGCGATAACCTTACCATGTTGCATTATAACACATCCCAACCCAACACCAGAAGCATCACAATACACCACATAGCCTTCTGAACCGTCTGGTAATGCAAGAATTGGTGTTGATGTCAACCTGTCCTTCAGCTCCTGGAAACTATGCTCGCAAGCCTCAGTCCACTGGAACTTAGCTGCTTTTTTAGTCAACTTCGTTAATGGTGCTGAAAGTGAAGAAAACCCCTCTACAAACCTTCTATAGTACCCAGCTAATCCCAAGAAACTACGAACCTCTGTTGGAGTCATAGGTCAGGGCCAAGTTTTTACGGCCTCAATCTTTTGTGTATCAACCGCAATGCCTGCATCTGATACAATATGGCTTAAGAAAGCGACAGAGTTCAACCAGAACTCACACTTAGAAAACTTTGCATAAAGTTCTCAATCTCGAAGAACCTGAAGGACTGCTCGCAGATGATTTGCATGCTCAGCTTTTGAACGTGAATACACCAAAATATCATCAATAAATACAATCACAAACAAGTCTAAATACGGCATGAATATACTATTCATCAGGTCCATGAACACTGCTGGGGCATTAGTTAATCCAAAAGACATCACCAAGAACTTAAAGTGTCCATATTTGGTTCTAAAAGTTGTATTTAGAATGTCTTTCTCCCGAACTCGTAGCTGGTGGTAACCTGATCTTAAATCAATCTTTGAGAAGCACTCAGCACCTTGTAACTGATCAAACAAGCCATCGATCCTCGGAAGGGGATACTTATTCTTTATAGTTACCTTATTCAGCTGTCGATAATCGATACACATTCTTAGTGAGCCATCTTTGTTCCTCACGAATAACACTGGTGCACCCCATGGTGAAGCACTAGGTCTGATAAAGCCTTTATCCAGCAAGTCTTTCAGCTGATCCTTCAACTCTTTTAGCTCAGCAGGAGCCATTCTATAAGGAGGGATAGATATGGGTTGTGTACCTGGTAACATATCGATAGCAAAATCAATTTCTCGTTCTGGAGGGATACCAGGAAGCTCGTCTGGGAATACATCTAGAAACTCACTAACTACCGGAATAGACTGAAGAGTTGGTGGTTCTGCATCTATATTATGAACGTGAACAAGATGAT
>JAJOOH010003232.1:0-23480 GCA_029582605.1 Solanum gracilifrons | reverse complement strand
TCAAGTTCAGCCGTTCAACAAGGTGTCTCAAATAATTCTACACAAGAGTAAATCATGAATGCACACAACCAGACTCAAATTTATTTATGCAAGGATCAATTGTGTACTCAAAGATTCAAGTTGTGACACACCATTACCAAAGATTCTCCTGCTCGCAATACTTGCTACTTATTCAATCAAGCTCAACATGAAGTATCTAAGTGCCCTCACATCAAGAATGTTTCCATATTCACACACAGAGGTTAATCAATTCAAGATCAGGAATCAGATGCAATGCTTACACTAAAAAAAAGAGGAACATAGTGCATGTTTTTACCCATAGGTTTGCCCTTATTTTCCAATTGACTTTCGATTCGGCTTACTCAAGATCAAAAAGGTCTTTCTAAGGCTTGTAATGGGGATGAGTGCAAAGGTATGGTCATTTAGGCTCAGTGACTTTTTCTTCGTGAGATGTGGTATTCTCAAGGCATTCCCTTCTTTTCCTTTATCAATTTTTTTGCTAGTGCTTCTAAGTTATCTTTTCATTCACCTCCATGGATTGCTTTGAAACCCGATTTTCTTTGTACTTTATTCCACAAAAATCTTTTTTTCCAAAGGGTTTCCATTGTTCTGCAACACCAGGGGTTAAGGGAAACTTTTCTTGCACTTCTTGACTTCTCCTCCTCCTTTTTACCACACCCCCTAAGTTGGCTATTCGCTAAACCACAAATCAAGAGGATTATATATAGTGGGTCAAGTAACGTCTAGGGTTCATCAAGATTCTTTCAAAGAAAGGTAAGGCTCAAAGGGTGTTCAAAAGAGTTTCACACGCTCACGGGTAGGCCACAAAATAGGTTTATGTCAAATTTGGCTCACACTCTTTAAAGTTGCCTAAGATCATTTCAAGAGCACAACTTTCTAAATTAATCAGACTAATAGGGCAAATTCTAGGTTAATTCATGCAAGGTTCAAGGCAAGCTAATCACACAAGGCATCGACACTTAAGTCAAACAAGATCACATACTTTTTCTAGTGTGCAACGGTCATTACAAGAGAATCAATTCGATGAATGGCTAATCACAATGAGATGCAAAGAATTTACATATTGTCTATACAACTTCATTTGGCCTCACCGTAGCCGTACATTCATGTTTGTTCAATTGTAAGCACTATTGAAGTCATCGATATTGATTGAAACCGAGACTCAAATTTTTGCAAAAGAATAGCCACATTCAACACAAGCTGTGGCGAATTTTTTTGAAAAATAATAACAATTTTTCGGAAGGGTCAAAATTTGCAATCAATTAAAACCAGGAAGAAGCCATAAGCTTAAACAATCGCAAAAACAATATAAAGCGCCACTTTAAACAGACAACCCAAATATATACAAAAACACAGACATCCATAACAAGCAAATAAAGGTGAGCCTCACCCCACCACAATCAAAATATATTTGTCCTCAAATATATAACAATAATCCAGAGGTCAAATTAAAGAAAGACGGGGATAGGGCTAGAGAATAATCCTGGTTAGGTAGCTGTTTCGAGTTGGAGTCCTTTAATAGATGTTGTGTAAAGCAGAAGGTATGCTGGTGACGTTTGGTGCATTTTCGAGTGATTGATCAAGCTCTGTACAACTTTTCTTAGCATTCCAATGCGCCTATCTTCAACCTACGATCTCGAGTGATTAATCAGCTGCCTTTTGTGCGTTGACCTGCAGCTTATCCAGTTCATTTCCATTCAGTGGCCGCGCTTTGGTTTCTGAGTGATTCGGCACTTTGCCAAACAAATTTTTACTTTGCCGAGTTTTACAGAACTTCTCAGTAGCTGTGGATGTTCAAACTGCGGTGACCATCTGGGTCGCCGATCAGGTGGGAGAATCACCGAAACTTTCCTGAGCTCCCTGAATTTTACAGACTCCAGGCTCAGAGGGTTCCTTGAGTTAAACGGCGAAGTAGCCTTGATCATTGGCGTATTCGGCGACTCGCCAACTGGGTTTGCTGCTCGCCATTCTGCACCTCTTTGGTACCTACTACACTTCAATATGTAAAACTAAGACACTATTATTTTACTAATATGCAAATATAAGATAATATGGGGTTTTGGGTTGCCTCCCAAATAGCGCCTGAGTTAACGTCGCAGCACGATGCAAGTCAAAGACTACTCTTCGTCCTCGAAATCACCCATGGTGTAATTAGGTGAATCTTCGGCGAATGGAGGATAGTGACCCGTCATCAAATGGGTGATTTGAGCATCCTGCACCTGAATGGTCAGGGAGTTCGAAGTAGTTACTTCGTTTAGTAAATTAATATTTTCCTTCATGTCATTTAGTTTCTTGTTGTGCTCGTCAAGTTTTTGTTGGATGAGTGAAGAGGTATCGTTACTTTGCACATCCTCATGCCTCTTTCTCTGTTTGCACTCTCGGAGGGAGAAGTTCTTTTCCTTCTCCCTGGCTTGCTCTTCCAATCCCATCATCCGTTTGGATAGAACATCTACTTGCTCCACTAATTTATTCCATTCATATTTATTTTGGGCTTGTTTGTTGGTTTCAACCATTTTATCAAGTAGTGTTGCGACGACTTCATAGGGTTGGTTTAGCATCCGCCTTCAAAAATGTGCTCAGCTATGCTTCTATTTTCTGGTTTGAGACCAGCAGTGTCTTATCAGGCATTCCATGAGATGGTCATGTCTGCAAAATTGTTTTGAATCTCAACCACAATTCCGGAATTGTCTCTTCCCCTGCCTGTTTGAACGTCAGTAGGTTATACCTGAGGTTCAATAGCTTCAGAAGAGGATGATCTGAGTGATATCCATAGTGCTCATCCATTTTTGTTTCTCTGCGTTGGTTTTCAGACGAGCAAAACAAAACTACAACTAAGATTAGTAAAATTAAAACTAAGAAAAACAAGAATTCCGATTAACTACATCTTCACGTAACACCACTCCCCAGCAACGACGCCATTTTTTATGCTTATCATCACCAACGACACTAACCTACTGTACGAGTGTCTACGATCGTCGATAATATAGTAACCCAACCAAGGGTTGGGGTTGAATTAGTCCTAGCTAAAGACATTAACGATTAGAAACATTGTAAATTAAAAGGGTGACACAAAGGTGTCAAATATGAAATGGGGGTTTTGTCACAAGTAGTAAACACAATAAAAGTAACAAGAAAATCAAGTATGGGAACAAGTTCTTGGGGTATGACCACAATACAAGTTGAGATAAATCGTTGGGTACATGCTTTCAATAGGAAATTTGCAAGATAATAGTGACTAGACTAAGCTTTAGATGGAAATAAGTTCCCTCTTAGGAAATTTACCCCGTTTCAAATGTGTTCCTCTCGGACACCCATTTGCCGTATAAAGGCCAGCCTACGCCTTACCTCACTCACTCTCTCGAGCTGAGTGTTAGGATATGGGACTAGGCTGACCCTCTCGGGCTGACCCTCATGTCAACCCACTCCTTAGGCCATCAGTCTAGCAGTCTTAGTTTCGCGATCTCCCTCTCGAGCAAGCCGAAAACAAATGAGTTATTTTGTATTTGCAACTACAAACCCAATAAATTAAACCACAACCACTAGGTGAAATCACTATTAAAGTATATCTATCCTATCAGCAAGTAAGACCCAACAACAATATCAACACATATTTGCTAAATCACACCCTAAGAATAGGGGTTTTTAGCCACACATCAAGAAATAACAAAATACACCTAAAATGATACCAAAATCAAATGTGTATAAGGAATTAAACCTTGATTTAAGCAAAGGAAGAAGAATGGAGAAGACCCACTTCCAACTTGGGGAAGATGAAATCCTTCTTTCTTCAAGTCTCCCAAAAAACCCTCTCCATACTTGAGAGAAAATATCCCAAAAAGTACTATTCTATTCTGGAAATTAAAATAAATGTTCGACTCTTCTAAAAATTAATAACAAGTTTAGTATTTATAGACTTCAGAAAATAGTTCTGGCGGATCTTTCGGAGAGGTTAGTCTGAATCGCCGATTAACTCGGCGATTCGCCCTTTGGTGTAGTTCATCGCCGTCTTGCACTAGCCTTCAGCATCGTCGTGTTCTGTTGCATTGGGCGACCTAGTACTGCTTCGCAGAATTATTCGGCGAAACGCCGACTGCTCTTTTCATCGCCTTTTTGATCCTTCTCCTTCAATGCTTCGCGTACTTGAACAAAGGGCGAAATGCATCCCTTAGGCGAATCGCCAAGCGTGCTTGGCGATGCGCAGGCTTCAACTTCTTCATTCTTTTTAGTTTTTTTGTTCCTTTTTGCACCTAAGTGTCCATGCTTCCACTAAAACTTCAAATACCTGAAATTTAAGAGTTTTCATCAGATATTGAGACAAAATAAGCATTTGAGGACACTATTCCTATCAAAATAAATCCCTAAATGAGTCCAATTTGTGGACTCATCAGTAATCCCATGTCCTCTCTCACAAGTTTCTACTCTCGCCGTGAGAGCATCAATTAATTTCTGGAGGGGTGTTAAACAGCTGAAATAGCCCACTCAATCATCCAGGGCACCTCTGCCTCTAGCCTGGAGGCCCGCACATTGGCAAAATAAGCTAGGTGCCCCATCTTGAGGAGCATGGCCTGAGTTATCCTAGTAGGCTAGGAAGTAGTAGAGGAACCTGGGTCCTGGAAATGAGTGGTAGTAGGTGTACCTGAAGGCCTGTAGGTCAGAGTAGGCAAAGACGCCTCTGCATGTATAGTCTCAGCATCACCCTCTGGGGATGTATCCACCAGATCTGCTCTCCTTCTATCCACCTCATCTCGTGTGCACTCAGCCTCTATGCGTCAGATATCGGTGGAGGATGTGGGTGTGACCTTAATATCCCTCTTCTCGTCATGAGGAATTTTAACCCCCCGACATAGCTCTGTAATCAGCATTGGGAACTGAAGGGATGTGTGACGCTGTTTTGCCCTCATGGACATCTCAAACTCTATGATTAACATCGATGCTCCTCCGAGCTATAATTGATCCGAGATAGGTTGCCTTTGGGTGGAGGTGGATTGACTCATTCTAAGAAGGCATGATTAAGCTGCTTATGAACCCAAAACAGTACCGAGCTGCTATATTCAAGTCCTTCTTCTTAATAGGAACTCCAGCCTCGATCCACCTCGGGGTGGTATCAGCAATAAGGGGAGATAGCTATCCCTTTAGGTCATTCAGAGTCATCACAGTGGTAGCCAAACTCAGGTAGTCAAAACCTGACCCTTTATCAAATGCAGCGTTGATATAATCGTTGTTGCATCTCACCGCTTTCCCCCGGACCATGACGCACTCTACCGGTCTGAAGGCACTGGCCTTCTTCCTTCCCTTTGGTACCATGTCACTATACAACATATAAAACTCCCGGACCCATGTAGGAATATAGGGGCTACGAGGCTTGGTAAAATGCTCAAACCTGTGGAACCGGAGAGTGTCCCACACATTAGGGTATCTGTCCACTACACCTCTTCTCTTCCTAAGCAGTTCTCAGTCCCTCGAACTTTAGCCTGTTGAGTAACCGAGGATGAAGACCCTCAACTTGTTGGGTTGGAACCACCGTCTGTGCCGGAGCTGGCACTGTATCAGCAACAGGAGGGGTAGACTCCGGGATCCTAGATGGATTTTGACAAACTCTTGCATGAATCTCAGCTCACCGGGTCTGAAGTGGTTGTTCATCCTTAGTCTCGGAGAATGAGGCTTGAGAATAAACAAAATCCCCATTACTGCCGGAGTTGTGCTTCGGTCTCTCAGCCACGGGGGCTTTGCCCTTACCCTTGCCTCCCTTCGGAGGTGCTTTCTTGCCCTTTTTAGAGGAAGCAATTGCTCCCTCATTGATCACAATGCCCCGTGCTCGTTTACGTGGTGGCATTTTACTTTCGTCCCAGTTGGTCCTAGCCATATCTGCAAAACACATCAAAAAGAGTTAGAAAATACCCAAGAAAAATTGCAGAATTCATGTTGCAGAAAGACTTGCTGAACCAATCGGCGAGTCGCCGAGTCACTTTGGTGAGCCAGATCCAGCTTACTGAAAGTATCAGCCAGCAAAATTTATTGAAAAATGGCTGTTCGGCGATATGCAGGGCCCTTCGGTGAATCGCTGACTTCACTCGGCACTCAAACTAGCCCGTCAAGTTTTACAGTTTGTTTTAGGGGTTAGGGGTGCAGAAAGGGCGATCAAAGGAGACTTTCGGCGAGCTCAGGCTTCCCGCCGAAAGTTATAGACTCTAACTAAGCTAAATCACAAAATTAAGGGTGATCAAGGGGGATGCTGGCGAACCGCCAAACCGTTCAGCGAGGTCGACCTAGCTCGCCAAACTGCCGAATGTGCCAAATTTCAACCTTGACTTCCAAAATCAATCCCGCAGCCCCCGAAAACAAAATCAAACACACACATTATTCAATTCATGCAAGACCCAATCAACCCATGCCTCTGGGGTACTCAGACTTCCCCCTGTTTGACCAAAATTGGCTATTTGATGACTTTTGCCCTTAAGAGTGACATCAAACGCTCCATCATTGGTCAAAGTACGTCAATTAGCAAAATTGGGTGTTACTTAGATTTCACCCAACTAGACCCAACATCAAATAATCGCAACCCAATAATTTACAATCAATTTATATGCAAAAAACTCGGGTAATCATCATTTAACGCAAATAGCCACAATTTTGAAACTAAAACAGGTAAACCAACACATCAAATACAATTCCAACACAGGCCCAACACACAACAACACAATTTTACCAAATGTATTCGAGTTTAACCACTAATCAAGAGCTCGGGGTTTGGAAAACCAACATTTAAGTTGAATGAAGAGTTTGATATGCTAGGCGGCGATGTAATCCAAATTTGAGCACGAGATCAAGAACAAAAAGCAATAAAAATAGGAAAATATTGAAAATCTAGAGTGCGGATGAGAGTGTACTAGGTTAAAAAAATGGGGGAATATGAAGGATTTTGAAAATTAGAACCGTTTGGCCTTTTTAAACCTTTCAGTTCGCGGCCCTTTCGATGTTTTTAGTCGACCACGCCGAACCCCTTGACGATGCGCCAAGTGGTGACTTACCTTGCCGAGTTTTACATGACCTCCAGTTAATTTGGGGGTCCAAACGATAGACAAAATTGGGCTCGCCGACTTGTTTGGCGAGTCTCCGATTCAGCCATTGGCCCACCAGTTTTACAGATTGCCACTTTAGATTTTTGTGGGTCCAACGGCGGTCCAAGTCAGGCTCGCCGACCTTTTCGGTGAGTCGCCGACTGGACTCTTGGCTCGCCAACCTGCACATTCTCAAGCATATTCCATTTTCAACCTACAGAATCAACACCCGTTATTCAAAAGAAAACACAAAGCATTAAAAAACTTGGTTTGCCTCCCAAGAAGTTCCTTAGTTAACGTCGTGGCACGACGTAAGTACCCATTCAACCTTCATTTTTGGGGTTTGCCAGAGTATCACTAGGCAACCCTCCTTGTTGGCTTGGGTTAAGATTTGAAGAAATCTGACCCATTTGGGTCTCCAGTTGCTTGATAGAGACAGAGTGACAAGTCACCGTCTGGTTGAGAGTCGATACATCTTCCTTCATTTCCTTCAAAACTTTATCGTATCCTTCAACCTTATTGAGAATGCGTGAGAGCATATCTTCAGTCGGGCCACCCTCAGAGTCTTTGGGCTTTTGACGCTCATGGGGAGGAACATACCTATCCTTCTCCCCCTCTCTTTACTTCCAAGTGGCGTTACGATCACGCCAATCTTTATCACGGTCTCTCCAACCCTCATCTCTGTTCCAACCTTGGTTTCCACCCGACCTTTGGTAGTTAGCACGATAACCTCCTCATTGGTTGGCTAGGAACTTCACTTTCTCATTGTACATCGCTTCAAATTTGGCTTTATCGGGGTTTACACCACCAACAACCACAACATTAACACTCCTTGTACCAACACCCATCACGTTTTTGGCTAAGATGTCAAGTTGGGTCATCATTTTTGCCATGTTTTAGTCTCTCTTTTGATCTTTTTTTATCTGCTCCTTTGTCATTTTAAAAGTAAGAGGAGAGACTTGGTCCTCACGAGTGTACCATGCCCGGTTAATCTTGGTCATGCAATCAAGGAGTTGAGATGCTACCGCATAGGGCTGTTGCATTAAACAACCCGGAGAAATCTGAGCAACCACTCCTTTGTTCACCGAATCAAGGCTTCTATAAAAGTATTGTAGCAGTAGATTATCGGGCAATCCATGAGTTGGGCATTGCAGCACCATCATTTTAAACCTCAGCCAAGTCTCATGGATTGGCTTTGAAGCTATGGATACTATCCCTGAGTGTCATCATCTTAGATGGAGGAAAAATAGCACTTAGAACACTTTGACCAGGCCCATCCAAGAAGTGATAGAATCTCTTGGTAATTCAGCCAACCACTTGCTTGCCTCTCCCATCAGAGAAAATGGGAAGAATCAGACGAACCGATTCTTAAGATATGTTATTAAAAGAGAACGGTCCGCATACATCAACAAAATTCCTAATATGCTCATTGGGATCCTCATGAGCTAGCCCTCCAAACAAACCCTTCAGTTGAAGGAGCTGAAGCATGGTGCTTATGATGTGAAACACAACGTTTCCTTCGGCCGGAGGAAAACGAATGGCCCCAACACCACCCATTTAGGCTGGGTCATTGATGTTTGGGTCATTGACATCATTGAGGTTTCCAACATCATCTTGGGGGTCCACTTGGCTACCATTACTTTCGTTAATGCTCATTTCCTCCTCAATTTTAACAAGCAACACAAAAACCAAAAATAAAAGTGAGTAGATTCAACTATAACTAACAATAACAAAATTCAACTTCAACAAAAGAATTTCAAACAACACCACTCCCCGGCAGCGGCGCCATTTTGATTAACGTTTCAAGCACACCTCATCCAATTCTAAGTGTTCAATGATCGTAAATCAATATAAAACCAAACTAAATGAATTGGGGTGGAATCCCATAGGGAGTGGTACGTGTTTAGAATTAAATTAAGAAGTATAAATGCGGGTTAATCAGCCATAGGAATAAGCATTATCAGAAAAAGACATATCAAATCAAAGGGGTGACACGAATGTCAAATGGGGGTTTTGATTTGCAATTATCAACTACACATCAGTCACAAAAACTATGAACTACCAATAGAGAGAAGGATTCTCAGGGTGTAATCGATTATAGGCAAATATAGGCATATGGGTAATTACAACTACTAGTAAATAACTTGATAATAGTGAGTAGGATGGATTATAAGGGAAATAGCTTTCTCTCTAACAACTACCCCGAATCAGGTGATTTCTTTCGAACATCAACAAGAATGACAATGAAGAACAACCCAAACCTTAATCCATTCACTCTCTCGAGCTAAATGTGTGGGATTGGGTTTAGGATTCACTCTCTAGAGCTTAACCCAGGTCAACGTAATACCCACAAACCATAAATCAATAATCTTAGTTCTAAAACCTCACTCTCGAGCAAGCCAAGAACGCAAATATAGAAATGCATTTGCACCTACAATTCTTAAATTAAACCATAATTAATGATTAAACTCACTTTTAAATAGCATTTAAACTAGTAATTAGCAATACCCATAAACTAATTCAGCCCATTATCACATGATCACACCCCAATAATTGGGGTTTTAGCCTAACATCATAAAAGGTAAAAACTATTATCGAATTGATTATCCATGAACTGGGTAAAAGTGATTTAGTCATTACAATGCTTTAATTTGTCTAATCTTCGAAAACCACTTCCAATTCTCCAAATTGAACTTCTAAAATTCTTCAAAGCTATGCAAAACAATATAGAGAAGAGTTCCAAATGTTCTAAAATAAAGATAGATGCTCAACGATGTAAAACAATGTCAAATAGTGTTCTAAACTAAATGTTCAAAATCAAATTTATAGTCACCGAAAATAAGCTGCGAATGGCTGTTTGGCGAAGTAAGTCAGGATCGCCGAACCACTCGATGAGCCACCCTTTGATCTCTTCCATCTCCTTTTCGCCTTGGTATTCAGCATCCTCAAGGTCAGTAACTTTGGGCGGTCTATCTTAGCTTCACGGAACTACTTGGCGAAGCGCCGACTGCTCCTTTTTGTTGACGACTTGGTCTCTTCCCTCAGGGCTGGCACACTAGAACTTTAGGCGGTGGAAATAGCCCTTCAGTGATTCGCCAAACGCTCTCGGCGATTACCAGACTTTCCTTTCTACAATTCTTCAGTTTGTTTTGTTCCTTTTTGCTTGTCAGTGTCCTTGCTTTGTTCCTCAATCCATATAACTCAAAATTAAAGTTTTATCGTCAGTTTATGGCACAAATTAGGCATTCGAGGACATTAAATCTATATAAATAAAGCTCCAAAAGAGTCCAAATCTTGGACTCATCAGGAACATGTCGTTACACTGTGCATACTCGATGATTGTATTTTATTGAAGTTTTATGGATTGAAGTTCATTATCACATGAATCAATCTTATGTTCTTGTTTTCATATATAATGCTTGATCACCACTAAAATAAATATCTTGTCTGAATTGAACTCGGGAGAGGGATAAGAGGATAGAACATGGGGCATTAGGATCATGATTTTCTCTTAAGTTTTAAAGTTAATTTGTGTCTAGGATAGGGATATACCTAGAGACCGTGCTTGGTTATTAGACAGGACAAAATTGTAATGCTCGGTAATTGGTCCAGCCTATCCCCACGCAACGATGTAGTTATGCTACCAATTATCGTACACGATTAGAGGTTGAGAGACCATAATCATATAATTAACCTTGTGATCATTGATTCGATTGTTAAGTAATATCCATTTTACAAGATAATATGCATGAATCCTGAAGAAAGTTGCATCTATTTAGGGATCTGTCCAGGTGACCCCGCATCATGGAAGCCTTAGATGGCTAGGACAATAAGCCTGAAAAGGTCGTGGACCCCTAAACAAACCATTGCGGGTTTCGTGAAGGGTTCATGGTCTGTTTTGGGTTTCATAGACATGCCCGTTAACTCACTTTAACCTTTTCCAAAGACGAAGGTGTTTCAATATCTCCCCCTTGGTAACATTTGTCCTCGAATGGAACTCAAGCTAGCATGAAAAGAGTAGGAGAGAAACTAACAACCCAATATAAATGCAATTCATCAATGATGCACATATCCGAGGAGGAAAATTGACTTCAAGCTAGAATATACTCAAACATCATTTCATAAAACATACATGCATGCACACTGAAATATTAGAACGACTAAGACACATGAAGTGAAAATAATGAAACATCAAGAGCTAAATACCTTAATCTAGAGTAGGATCGAATGGAAAAATATAAGGATATTGGGACATCATATTGGCCTTGGCCTCTCAAGTAGCACTCTCAACCATTTGATTCTTCCACAACACCTTTACGGATGCAACTTCCTTATTTCTCAACTTTCAAACTTGCCCGTCCAAAATCTCAATTAGAACTTCTTCATACAAAAGACTTTATTTTATACCAAGATTCCTTAATGGTGCAATAGGTTCTGGATCTCTAACACACTTCTGCAATAAAAAGATATGGAAAACTGGATGCACCAATGCCAAATCATTAGGAAAATCAATTTGATAAACAACCTTGCCAATATGTCTCAATACTTGATAAGGACCGAAATAACGGAGACTAAGCTTTCATTTATTTCCAAACCTCATGACACCCTTTGTAGGTGAAATCTTCAAGTAAACCCAATCATCAGCATTAAACTCAAGATATCCTCTTCTAACATTTTCATGTGACTTTTGTCGACTTTTAGCGATTTTCAACCTTTCTCTAATAAGTCAAATTTTTTTGATTGCCTCATGGGCTGATTCGGGACTATCAAAAGAACCTCACCAACTTCAAACCAACCTATAGTGGATCTACACCTCATACCATAAATAGCCTCAAATGGAGCCATATCAATACTTGAATGATAGCTATTATTATATGCAAACTCAATCAAAGGCAAGTGATTATCCCAATTGCCTTTGAAGTCAATAACCCAATATCTCAACATATCTTCCAAAGTTTGAGTAGTACACTCCGCTTGCCCATTAATTTGAGGATAAAAGGCTGTACTTAGCTTGACATGAGTACCAAGACCTTTTTGGAAAGACTTCTAAAAATGAGAAGTAAATTTGATACCACGAGATAATGGATAGGGGAACTCCATGTAACCCAACCATTTCCTTTAGATATATCTTAGGATAAACTTCTGCCAAATAAGAAACTTTGACGGGAATGAAATGAGTTGATTTTGTCATACGATCAACAATAACCCACATCGAATCATGTTGCCTCCGTGTGCAGAGTAAATCAACAGTAAAATCCATGTTCAAATCTTCCCATTTACAAGTAGGAATGCTAATATATTGGGATAAACCTCTCGACTTTTGATGATTAACTTTTACTTGTTGACAATTAGGACACTTAGCCAAAAATTCTATAATATCCTTCTTCATCCCATTCCACTAACAGACCTCTCACAAGTCATGGTACATGCTGGTGACTCTCGAGTGAATGGAATATATATTGAGAACTATGGGATTTCGATAAAATTTACTCGCTCAAGCCATCAATATTGGGGACACATAAATGACCTTGATATCAAAAGCACACCATCTCCCCTTTGGGAGAAAGTCTCAATGGAATTTTTAAGCACCAATTCCTTTAACTCAACCAAGATTGGATCAAGATCTAGCTTTGCTTTCACATGCAACACAATAGATGATGCCGAACAATTATGAAACACTATACCTCCTCCATTAGATACAACCAACGAAACACACAATTGGGCAAATCTATGGACATCATGAACCAAATCTCTCTTATCATCCTTTTAATAAGTCATACTAGTCATTAAAAATTGACTTAAGGCATCCACTACCACATTGGCTTTACCCGGGAGATAAAGGACACTTATGTCATAGTCCTTCAAGAGTTCTAGCCACCTACGTTGGCAAAGATTTTGATCTTTTTGCTTGAATACATAATACAAACTTTTGTGGTCGCTAAAGATATTAACATGGACGCCATACAAATAATGCCTCTAAATCTTTAAGGCAAAAACAACCGCTGCTAGTTCCAAATCATGGGTAAGATAGTCTTTTCATGAATCTTGAGTTGCCTTGAGAAGCATAAGCAATGACTCTCCCATGTTGTTAATGTCGAAGCAATACAGGAAAATCCTTCCACAAACCTTCTATAATAACCGGTCAAACCCAAACAATTTTGTATATTTGAAGCGGACAATGTCTAGGCCAATTCTTAACCGCCTCTATTTTTTGAGGATTGACTTGAATACCTTCACGGGAGACAATATGGCCAGGGAAGGCAATATACCTCATCCAAAACTCACATTTATTTAATTTAGCATATAACTCACGATCATTGAGAATTAGGAACACAATCCTCAAATGCTCAACATACTAATTCTCACTCCATGAGTAAATAAAAAATCATCAATAAACATAGTCACAAACATATAAAGATATCATCTAAACACCCTATTCATCAAATCCATGACTGCGGCTAGAGAATTAGTCAAACCAAACGATATTACAAAAAGCAATTAATGATCATATCGAGCTTGATAAGTCATCTTCGTAATGTCACTTTCTTTCACCCTCAATTGGTGATAACCCAATCAAAGGTCAATCTTAGAGAAATGACTCACTCCTTGAAGTTGATCAAGAAAATCATCAATCCTTGGAAGAGGATACGTATTCTTGATGGTACCCTTGTTTAATTATCATAATCAATACACATGTGAAGTGTACCATCCTTCTTACGAACAAATAAAACTAAAGCACCCCATGGAGAGATACTCGGTCGGATGAAACTCTTATCCAACAAATCTTTCAATTTCACCTTTAATTCTTTAAATTATGCCGAAGCCATATGGTAAGGAGGAATAGCGATAGGTTGCGTATCTGGGAGAAGGTCAATACTGAAGTCTATATCCCTTTTAGGTGGAGCATCGGGTAGTTCATCAAGAAACACTTATGGAAACTCATTTACACTGAGGACTGACTCAATAGTAAGGGTTTCAGAATCTATATCCCTAAAAAAATGATATATTCAACCCTTGGAAATTAGTTTTCTAGCTTTATGAAAAGAAACAAACTGACCCTTAAGCATAAAATTCCCCCCTTTCCACTCTAAAACAGGCATATTAGGAAACTGAAACTTAACCACTCAGGTTCTATAATCAACAGAAACAAAACAAGAATGGAGCCAATTCATACCAGAATAACATCGAAATCAAACATATCAAGCTCTACAAGATCAACATGAGTGACTCTATGGGATAAGGAGATGGGACAATTTCTATAGACTCTCATAGATACAATAGATTCACCAATAGAAGTAGAGACAGAAAATGGATCTAAAACACATCTGGAGAAACATCAAATATCATAGCCACATATGGTGTCATAAAAGATGAAGTAGCCCAAGATCAAGCAAACCATAAACATCTAGATGAAAGACTTTCAACATACTAGTAAACACATCGAAAGAACCCTCTTGATAATGTTGAGTCTGAAATGCATAAAATTGGTTTTGTTTTGGAGCACTTGAACCCGAACAATTAGGCGGAGCTTGCCTACCATCTTTTCCCTTGTTGAGTATGCATACCATCTCAACATTGATTTGGGTATCCTAGAGAAACAAAAATTATATGCTAAATTTTTGAAGTGTTAATTTTGGCTTTCATCAGTTTCCTTCCTTGGGCATATGGTTATGAAAGAAGGGGTGATGGTACACCTCCAAAATATTAAGGCAGTTCAGAATTGGGTTCGCTCTAGCTCTGTGACAAATGTTAGAAGTTTTTTGGGGCTTTCTAGCTACTATCGCTAGTTTGTGAAGAGCATTGATTTTATTGATACACACTTGACCAAGTCAAATAAAAAAGAGGTACCATTTTGTGGTCAGATAAATGCGAAGAGAGTTTCCAAAAGCTCAATGATCTTTTGACTACAACGTCTATCTTGACCTTACCGGTAGAAAGTAAGGATTTTATTATTTATTGTAAGGCTTCACATTCGGGCTTGGGTGGTTTGTTGATGTAGGAAAAAATGTTATACCTCATGTTTCCATATAGTTGAAGGTTCATGAGAGAACTACCCCACCTATTATTTAGAGTTGGCAATGGTAGTGTTTCCTCTCAAAATCTAGCAGCATTATCTTTATGAGGTTAGGTGTGAGGTGTTCACTATTCATCACAGTCTTTAGCATGTTTTCACTCAAAAATATTTGAACCTAAGGTAGATAAATAGATGGAGTTGCTCAAGTATTATGATGTGAGCATTCACTATCATCCGTGTAAGACTAATTTGGTGGCAGATGCATTAAGCTGAAAGACGGTTGGCATGAGCAGTTTGGCTTTCATGGGGACGTCTAAGAAAAGTTTAGATAGAGAAATTCAGACTTTGGAGTCTAAGTTTGTGCAATTGGGAATCTTTGGGAAAGTTTGAGTGTTAGCCAGTACTGATGTTAAGCCCATCTTCATAGAGGAAATCAAGGCTAAATAATTTGATTGAGGAATTGGTTAAGCTAAGAGGTAAGGTGGTGTCTGGGGAGATCCACAATGCCACTCCCGATGCATTCAGTGTGCTCCGTTTTAGAGGAAAGATTTATATTCCTCAGGTGGATGACTTTATCCATAATGTGTTGGCAGAGGCTCATGGTTTTTCGGTGTTCTATTCTTTTGGGTATGAACAAGATTTATTGATATTTGAGGCTACTTTATTGGTTGCCTGGGATAAAAAAGACATTGTAGAGTATGTTTCTAAGTGTCAGAATTGTCAATATGTAAATTATGAATACCAAAGGCCTGCAAGTTTGCTTCAGAGGATGCCTATTCCATAATGGAAGTGAGAAAGAATAGCCATGGATTTCATAGTAGGACTACCCAAGGCCTTATGTAAATATGATATTATTTGGGTCTTTGTTGACAGATTAACTAAATAAGCCTACTTCATTCCTGTCAGAGTGGATTACAACTCTCAATAGTTAGTGAAGATTTATGTCAAAGAGATAGTAAGGTTGCATGGATGCCCCTTTCTATCATTTCAGACTGTGGCACTCATTTTACTTCGAAGTTTTGGGGTAAGTTGCATAAGGCATTGGACGCTCAATTCACTTTCAGTACAACTTTCCATACACAAACTGTCAGTTAGTTACACAAGACTATTCAAGTATTGGAAGATATGTTTAGAGAGTGTTTGATTGATTTTGGGGGCCATTGGGATTAGTTTTTACCCTATGTGAGTTCTCCTATAATAATACTTCTCACTCCAACATTGATATGATACCATTTGAGGCACTCTATGGGAGGTGATACATATCACCCATAGATTGGTTTGAGGTTCTGGATGTGAAACCTTTTGGTGTTAATTTGGTTAGGGAAGCTCTACAAAGGTTGAGGGTATTCAGGGTAAGTTCTTGGCAGCTTAGAAGAGACAAAAAGAGCATGTGTATCACAAGATAAGGGACATGCCATTTCAGGTCGGTGATTAGGTTTTGTTGAAGGTGTCACCTATGAAACAAGTCATGAGGTTTGGTAAGAAGGGTAAGCTTATCCTTCGCTACATTGGTCCGTTTGAAATTCTTGAAGGTGTGGGGTCAGTGGCGTATATTTTTGCACTGTCACCCAACATGTCTGGATTTCATCCAGTGTTTCATGTATCTATGCTAATGAAATACCATGGGTATGTAAACTATATCATCAAGTGGGAATCTACAATGTTAGACAAGGACTTGCAATTTGATGAGGAACTAGTTGTGATTTTTGAACGGATTGGAAGCTGAGGACCAAGGAGATCAAATAAGTAAAGGTTCCGTGGAAACATAGTCCAATTAAAGAGGCTACTTGGGAGACAAAAATGGAAATGTGATACAAGTATACTTGTTCAAATAATAGGGTACTTCCCTCCTTTCTATTTTAACCCACCTTTTCTTATTTGATCACTCAGGCACAATAAATGGATAATTTGGTATCTATTGTAATGATTCATCCCTTTTGTTATGAGTAGGTAATTAGTAAAAAAAATTGGGTGAGAGAAATTTCCAATAGTGACTTAAAAAATATCCGGCTAAGCTAGCTTCAGATAGAATTAGGGCTAGGTGCGGTCTCGGGCCATCTTGAAATAGGTTGGGTATAACGTTTAGACTTAATTGGTATTTTATTGTAGCCAATAAATAACGAAATCCATAGGACTTTATATAATTAAAGTCGGGTAAGTAAAACTCCCAAATTTAATGTTGGCGTAGATATGATATGTCAGGACGTCAAAGGAAGAGGTTGGGTTGTCAAATAGTGACCTTTCTTGGATTTATGAGTTTTTAAACTTTCATATATCTCACTATAGCTGGTGACATCTTCTATAATGACGTGTACAGACCGCTATTGCGGGGTAAGTTGCACTATAGCAGAGAAAGTCGGGGTTTTATGCAGAAACAACCCCAAAACCTCAAAATTTCTGCACTTTTGTTCTTGGAGTTGTGAGGGATGATTTTAAGAATTTTGTACTCATTTTTCCATGGAATGCTTTGCTAAAAGTAAGATTTTGACTCCCTAACTTTGTGCATTGATCATAAGCCTTAAAATCTAGGTTATTGATCTTGGAATATGGTTTTGACATGATTCCATGCTGGAAAAAAATGTAAGTTAGGGATGATTTTCTTATATTGTCCTGGAGTAGGGATTTGTTGATAATCCACATAATTAATAGACCGTTAGTGAATGAGTGTTGCTTTTATTATTTGTTTTAGACCATGAAAAAGTCAAGACACTTCAAAATAAGAAAGCTCGGGTTCTTTAGAGTTCCAACAAGCTTGATTCAAGATAGGTGATAGTTGTATGTTTTCAGTTTATGTAAGTAGGCATGTCTATTGCTTCATAATATCATTTGTGCAATGCATGATTGAGAATACATATAGAGACATATGAAATGTCATCATGTTTATAATCTCATGCAATGGACTTGTTGTTGTGACTTGTTATTTCAAGTGATATTGCTCATTGTTGTTATAATTTAGCATGATTGTTTATAACTGATGCATAGCTTTGGTACCATGTTAATTGACTAATTATGGATTGCTCGGGTACTATGTTGGTTGATGAGTTCAAGATTTAGACTCATTTAGGACTTTATTTATATAGATTTAGTGTCCTCAAATGCTTATTTTGTGCCAATAACTGATGTAAAACCCTTGATTTCCAAGTATATGGATTGAAGAACAAAGCAAGGACACTAATTTGCAAAAAGGAATGAAGCGAGTTGAAAGAATGAAGAAATGAAAGCTTGGTGATCGCCAAGTCCACTTGGCGAGTCGCCGAATGGCTATTTGACCGCTTAAAGATCCAGTGTGCCAAGCCCTGAAGGAAAGAACCAAGTTGGCGAGAGAAAGGACTAGTCGGAGGATCGCTGAGTGGTTCCGTGATGCAGTGTTTGATCGCCCAAAGTTACAGACCTTGAGGATGCTCAATGCCAAGGGAGAAGGGCGATGGAAATGACCAAATGGCGGTTCACCGAGTGGTTCGGTGAGCCCGACTTACTTCGCCGAGTGACTCTTCGCAACACATTTTTGGTGACTATAAATATGTTTTTGAACATTTAGTTTAGGATCTAATATCATAATATCTTAGTCTATTATTAAGTTTTGAACTATGAGACAAGTTTTCTCTAGTTTTTCTTTAGCTTTGAAGAATTGAAGGTTTTAACTTTTGCGAAATTGGAAGTGGGTCTTTGAGATTCTTTGAATTGGAATATTGTAAAGACGAAATCAATCTTACCTAGTTGATGGCAACTCAATTTGGTAATGATTTTTATCTTTTTATAATGTCTAGTTCAAACCCCAATTCTTGGGGTGTGATTATGTGATTATGGGCTGATTTAGTTCATGGGTATTGCTAATTGTTAGTTTAAATGCTGTTTAGAGGTGAGTTGAATCATTAATTGTGGTTTAATTTATGAAATATAGTTGCCAATGCAGTTCTACCCTTGTGCTTTTGGCTTTCTTGAGAGAGAGAGGGGGGTTTTAAAATAAAACTTATTGATTGGTGGTCTATTGGTATTGGGTTGACCTGGCGAGGTAAGTAACCACTCGGCGTGTCGCGGAGTGGTTCGGCGAGGTCGACTAATATCGCCGAAAGGGCGCGAACTGAAAGGTTTTTAAAAAGCCATAGGTTTAAAATTTCAAACTCTTTCACATTCCCTCACTTTTTAATTTCACAAAATCACACCCACATTCTATTTCCCATATTTTTACATTTTTACCGCTTTCTAGTCATTGATTCAGTGTTCGGAGTTGGATACTTTGCCTCTTAGCTTTACAGATTCTTGTATTCGGCACCAAAGGTGGGTTTTCCGAGCCCCAAAACTAGTAATTAGCAGTTAAGCTCATTTGCAATCGTATTGTTCTTATTGATGTGTGCTTGGCCTCTCTGAAATCGTAAATGTGTGCTTGTGTGCCTATTTTAGTTTGATATTGTGCCTAAATTGCCTAAGTTATTAATTTCTTGAAATGCATGCCTTAAAATTGATCGTAAATTGTTGAGTTGTGCTTAATTGTTATTGGGTGTAGTCGGGTGAAGTCTGAGTAACCCTATTTTGTGCTAAATGATGTGATTTGCCCAATGATGGGGCATTTGACGTCGTTCTTAAGGGATAAAGTCGTCAAATAGCCAATTTTGGCCAACCGGGGGAAGCTTGAGTACCCAAGTGGCATGGGTCTTGTGGGTTTGAGTCTAATTGAATAGGTGTATGGTTTGATTTTGTTTTCGGGGGTTGATTTTTGAAGTCGGGTAGGAAGTAAGCATGTTGGGCAGTTTGGCGAACTGGGTCGAGCTTGCCGAACCACTCTACGGTTCACCGAATCTCCCTTTATCGCCTTTAATTTCATGCTATTGTTGAATTTGGGTGCTGTAATTTTTTATGAGAAGCTTGAGTTCGCCGAGTGCACTCGGCGACTCACTGAGTGCCTTCTTTGATAACCCTTTATGCGTCCCTAACCACTAAAATACACTGTAATTTTTAGTGAGCTAATCTGTGCTTATCGAATGATGTCGGTAATTCACCGAATGGGCCTTTCCATCGCCGACAGGCCATTTTTAGCCAATCCTTTCGGCGAGCTCGATTTAGCCCGCCAAAGTAATTTGGCGACTCGCCGATCGATTTGGCAAGTCTTTCTGAAACCTAATTTCTATGATTTTTCTTGAAATGTTTCTAACTTTCTTCGATATTTTTGCAGATTATGGCCATACCAAAAGTGGCAGGCCGAGACATGCCGCCCGCAAGAGGGAAAAAAGAATCACAATAAATAAGGATGCAGCTGCATCCTTGGCAAAGGCAACCAAACTTTCTATGACATGTGGGAAGGGCAAAGGGAAATGCAAGGCATTTTCTCCCACGTCATCGGAGGTCATCTCCAACAGTGACGGAATATACTCCACTCATCTCAACACTTGTGAGAGTGAAGGTGAGAACCAGGATCCTCATGCTACTATCTCTGAGGCTGATGATGAGCTACTATTAGCCCAAAGAGCTGAGCTGCGATCCAAAAGGTTTAATGATCCATCTAGGATCAGGACTCTCCAGGTCACTGCTTCTCTTCCTGTTCCAGCTCAGGCTATGGTCCCAGCACCACTTGCACAGGGCCCTCCTCCCGGGTCTATGAACATACTGAAGACTGAGGGATTGAGGACCATCATCGAGGAGAAGAGGCTTTCTACTACGAGAGTAATAGACAGGTATCCAGAGATTTGGAGCTGCTTAAAGTCCCATAAATTCCAGATATTCACTAGACCCCGTGGCCCTTATATTCCAAATTGGGTGTGGGAATTATATACTGCCTACGGAGTGTTAGTGCCATAAAGGAAGAAGTAGGCCGCTAAATTCCTGTCGGTTGATTATGTAGTTTTCAGGGGAAAAGAGGTGTTGTGTGACAGTATTAACATAAAAGTTGTATTGGAATGCACTGACAACATTGCAGACCACTACCAGTACAAGATCAAAACTATGTCCTTGGAGAATATGAAAAGCTGGTTAGCTCCTCTCATATCTGATGGTACTCCAAGGTGGATCGAATGTGGAGTGCAAATTGAGAAGAAAAACATCACCTTGGCAGCAAGATACTGGTTTGGCTTCATCAGTAGCACCATTATGCCATCACAGAACGAGTCTATCCTCTTCCTCACAAAGGCGACTTGTCTTGAATCAATCATTGCAAGAAAGTGCATAAACTTGGGTATGATCATCACATAGGAGATGGCCATGAGGGCCAAGCAGCGCCAAACCTCTTTTCATTTTCCGGTGTTGATCACTAAGGTGTGAAGACGGGCCCGAGTGCCTCGAGATGAGAAGAAGGATGTGGAAGTGATTCCCACATCTTCTACCGATATCTGGCACATTGAGGATGAGTACTTGAAGGATGATGCAGAGAAAACGAAGGCAGCCCCGATGGATTCTTCCCAGTTGTTGATACTGAGACACTACTTGCAGAGGCAGTATTGCCTACTCCGACCCCTGGGCCTTCAAGTATATCTAATGGTGTCCCTTTTGTGACTCCCAATTCCTCTACAGCTCCCCTACCTCTTAGGTCTACTGCTGCTGCTTCCCGACCTCTACTCACCTAGGCTGCGATACTCCGGATGGGGCATCTAGACTACTCTGCTGATAGGCGTGCCTCCAGAATTATGGCCACCATCACCAAGATGATTGAGAGGGCCCTCAGTGTTGCTATGACACCTCTTAATATGTCTATTGATTCCCTTACGGCAAGGATAGCAGTGTGTGAGCGAGGCCAATGGGCCACTGAGGAGGTGACGGCTCTAAAGGCCGCTATTTTTGAGCTGAGGAAGGACGTTTTCCAGTTTAAGTCCACAAATATGTTCATGATTATCGAGACGGTGGAGATCCCTGACATGCCAGCTGATACAGATATTCCTTCGGCTACCACCGGAGATGAGGTTCGAGTTGAAAAGAAGGATGCTGATGAGGAGAAGCTTGGTGTCGATGAGGTGGCTACTTATGAAGGCCTTACAACAGTTTAGGAGGCAACGTTAGATTCAACCGTGCATACATCACTGACAGATACGTCCATGGCAGGTCCTAGTGCAGCCAGTAGTGCTTATGTTCCACCGGGCACTGATGCCCGACAGATGAAGCGACTGTGTAGACATGATTCTTCTTTACCTCCCTCTCTATCGTTTTTATTGACTTTTATTATTTTGTTGCATTTGAGGACAACTGCCACTTTATTTGTGGTGGGGTGAGGTATTTCCATACCTTCCTCTTGTGGTTAGCATTTTTTGTGTTATAAATTATGTTTTTGATATTGTTTTGTGGATTTTGAGCTTATGGCTCCTTGATTTAAATGCACATGGTTTTTAACCCTTCTAAAAAATTTGCCACCTCTTGTTGTGTTTGATTGTGGTTGTTCTTGTGCAAATTTGAGTATCAATTATGATCAATACCAATGACTTAAATAGTGCTCTTAATTGAACAAAAATGAATATGCGGCTACGATAAGGCAAATGAAGTTGCGTAGATAATATGTGAACTTTTAGCATCTCATTATGACTAGTCGGTTATCGAATGAAGTCTCTTGTGATGAACATTCCACACTAGCAAAAGTGTCGAGTTTTGTTTGTTATTAGTGCCAATGCCTTGTGATGAGCTTACCGTGAACCTTGTGTGATGACACTTAGAATTTACGACATTGGTCCGGTTGACTAAGTGATGCAAGCTCTTGAAATGATCTTAGGCAACAATTTTGAAGAGTGAAACAATTTGATAATAAACCACTTTTGTGGACAACCTTGTGAGTGTGTGATCTTCGCTTGAATCCGTTTGAACCTTACCCTTTTCTTGGAAGAAACTTGATGAAATTGAAACCCCTCTTTATCCATTCACCCATAATACTCATGAAATATGGTTTGTTTGAATAGCCAACTTAGGCCCAAAGCCTAAGTTGGGGTTGTGGTGAAAAGAGAAGGTAAATCAAGAAGTGCGAAAAAGTCCCCCTTGATCCATGCTTTTGACAAAGATGGAACCCTTCCATATAAAAAAAAGTGAAATTAAAGAAGAATGAAAAAGAAAAAGAACGAAAAAGTTGTGAAAGTAAGTGTAAAAGTTGCAAAAGAAATGGGTGTCTGGTATTCCTTGAGAAGTGAATAATGGGGTGAATTTTGAGCATGAGTGAAAATGTTGAAGAATAGGAAAGAAAGTGATGTTCATACCATATTTCATGAGAATAGCAGCCACTGAACCTAAATGATCATACCTTTACACTCAGCCCCGTTACAAGTCTTGAAAAACCCTTTTTTTTATCTTCAGTGAGCTAAAACGAATGTTGGCTGGAAAATACGGGCAAACCTATAGGTGAAGTCATGCATGTGTTCATTTTTGTGAGTGTGAGAGTTGTGTGTGATTTTGGAGCTATAAAGAGTTGAACAACTGTGTGTGAA
>JAJOOH010003231.1:0-37839 GCA_029582605.1 Solanum gracilifrons | reverse complement strand
ATTTCATGAGGATGAAAGTCACTAAGCCTAAATGATCATACATTCGCACTCTGCCCCATTACAAGCCTTAAAAAGACCTTTTCGATCTTGAGTGAGATGAAACAAATGTTGATTGGAAAATACGAGAAAACCTATGGGTGAAAGCATGCATTGTGTTCTTCCTTGTGAGAGTGAGCGTTGTATCTGATTCTGAAGCTTTAAATTGTGAACCATTGTGTGATTATGGAATCACTCTTTTTGTGAGGGCATTTGAATACTTTGGTTGAGCTTGAATGTGCATTTGAAGAAAGTATTGTGAGCATGAGGTTCTTTGATATTGGTGAGTCACAACTTAAATCTTTGAGTGCACATTTGATCTGTGCATAAGTAAATTGAGTTTTGTTGTGGGCATTCATGATTGAGTCTTGTGTAGCACTGCTCAAGACACCCTTTTTGAACAACTGAACTTGAGTTTGCTTGAGAACAAGCAAAAGTATAAGGTGGGGATGTTGATGAGTCCACAAATTGGACTCATTTAGGGCTATATTTTAATAGAAGTTGTGTCCTCAAATGCTTATTTTATCTCAATATCTGATGAAAACACTTAAGTTTCACGTATTTTAAGTTTGAAGGAAAGCATGGACACTACGTCGCAAAAAGGAACAAAAAGGCTGAAAAGAACGAAGAAATGAAGGCTTGAGGATCGCTGAGTCCAATTGGTGAGTCGCCAAAGGGTGTTACTTCACCTTTTGTTGCAGTATGCTGAGACCTGAAGGAAAGGATCAAGTCGGCAGAAAAAGGGAGCAATCGGCGTATCACCGAGAAGTTCCGTGAAGCAATACCATGTCGCCCAATAACCCACAGCACGACGATGCTGAAGTATGGTACAAGATGGTGATGAACTACACCAAAGGGCGAATCATCAAGTTGATCGGCGATTCCGACTAATGTCACTGAATGATCTGCTGCAGCACAGATTTTTGAACACCATAAACACTCACTGAGAGTTGTAGTTTAGTATCAGATTTTTAGTGTGGAACAAATTAATATAATTTTTAGTACTTTTTCTTTTTACTCTGAGTATGAGAGGATTTTGAAAACTTGAAGAAGAAGAGGGTGTCATCTCCAACGATTTGGACTTGGGTTTATTGGATTCTTCATTCTTGCCCTATAACAAGACTTAAATCTTCATACCCATTTAAATGCAAGCTCATTTAGGTATAAATTTCTATCTCTTGATGTGTGGCTAAAATCCCAATTCTTGGGGTGTGATTTAGCAAATATGGGTTAAGATTGTTGTTGGGTCTCGCTTGTTAATAGATTAGATGTAGTTCAATTGTGATTTCATCTTTTAGTTGTGGATGAATTTAACAAATTTGTAGTTGCAAATACTAGTTTATTTATGTGGTTTCGTCTTGCTCGAAGGAGAAGTCGCGAAACCAAGACTACTAGATTGATGGCCTAAGAAGTGGGTCGACATGAGGTTCAGCTCGAGAGAGTGAACCCTAGTCCCATATCCTAACACTCAGCTCGAGAGAATGAGTAGAGTACGGTGTAGGCTGGTCTTCATGCGGCAAGTGGGTGTCTAAGAGGGACCTATTTGAAATGGGTTAAGTTGCTCGAGAGAGAATTTATTCCCACGTAAAGCTTAGCCTAGTCACTATTACTCTATAAATTTTCTATCGAAAGCATGTACCCAATAATTTAGATAAACTCGTAGTCCGGTCACATCCCAAGAATCCTCTCTCATTATTTGGAAATCTTTGTTTATTTTGTTGGTTTTACTTACTAGTGACAAAAACCCCGTTTGTTAATTGACACTCTTGTGTCCCCTTTTAATTTACAATGTTTTAATCGATAATGTCTTTAGCTACGACTAGTTAGAACAAATTTTATTTTTCTATTAATTCTCAAAAGCACTCCCTTGGGACCTGACCCCAACCCTTGGTTGGGTTATTATACTATTGCACGATCGTAGACACTTGCAACGGAAGTTGTGTCATTGATTACGCAAACATGAAAATGTTGATGAGTCCACAAATTGGACTCATTTAGGGCTATATTTTAATTGAAATTGTGTCCTCAAATACTTATTTTATCTCAATATCTAATGAAAACACTTAAGTTTCACGTATTTGAAGTTTGAAGAAAAGCATGGACACTACGTCGAAAAAAGAAACGAAAAGGCTGAAAAGACCGAAGAAATAAAGGCCTGAGGATTGCCGAGTCCACTTGGCGAGTCGCCAAAGGGTTTTACTTCGCTTTTTGTTCCAGTGTGATGAGCCCCGAAGGAAAGGATCAAGTCGGCAGAAAAAGGGAGCAGTTGGTGTATCGCCGAGAAATTCCACGAAAAAGTACCATATTGCCCAATGACCCAGAGCACAACGATGTTGAAGGATGGTGCAAGACGGCGATGATCTACACCAAAGGGCGAATCACCGAGTTGATCAGCGATTCCGACTAATGTCTCTGAATGATCCATTGCAGCACAGATTTTTGAAAACTATAAAAACTCGTTGAGAGTTGTAGTTTCGTATCAGATTTTTAGTGTGGAACAAATTAATATAATTTTTAGTACTTTTTATTTTTACTCTGAGTATGTGAGGGTTTTGAAAACTTGAAGAAGAAGAGGGTTTCATCTCCAAGGATTTGAACTTGGGTCTCTTGGATTCTTCATTCTTGACATGTAACAAGACTTAAATATTCATACCTATTTCAAAACAAGCTCATTTAGGTAAAAATTTATATCTCTTGATGTGTGGCTAAAAACCCCAATTCTTGGGGTGTGATTTAGCGAATATGGGTTAACATAGTTGTTGGGTCTTGCTTGATGATAGATTAGATGTAGTTTAATGGTGATTTCGTGTAGTAGTTGTGGATGAATTTAACAAATTTGTAGGTGCAAATACAAGTTTATTTATTTGTTTTCGGCTTGCGAGAGAGAGAAGTCGTGAAACCAAGACTACTAGATTGATGGCCTAAGGAGTGGGTCGACATGAGGTTCAGCTCGAGAGAGTAAACCCTAGTCATATATCCTAACACTCAGCTCGAAAGAGTGAGTGGGGTAAAGCGTGGGCTGGTCTTCATGCGGCAAGTGGGTGTCCGAGAGGAACCCATTTGAAATGGGGTAAGTTACTCGAGAGTGAATTCATGGGGTTCCCAAACAATCCATGGAAAGTGAATAATAGGATGACTTATAAGCACTAAAGAGAATGATGAAGGAAAAGGAAAGGAAGTGTTGTGAGCACCACATTTCATGAGAATGAAAGTAATTGAGCCTAAATGATCATACATTGCACTCTGCCCAATTACAAACCTTAAAAAGACCTTTTTGATCTTGAGTGAGATGAAGCAAATATTGATCAGAAAATATGGGAAAACCTATGGGTGAAGGCATGTATTGTGTTCTTCCTTGTGAGAGTGAGTGTTGCATCTAATTCCGAAGCTTTAAACTGTGAACCATTGTGTGATTATGGAATCATTCTTTCTGTGAGGGCATTTGAATACTTTGGTTAAGCTTGAACTTGCATTAGAAGCAAGTATTGTAAGCATAAGGTTCTTTGATATTATTGAGTCACAACTTGAATCTTTGAGTGCACATTTGATTTATGCATAAGTAAATTGAGTTTTGTTGTGTGCATTCATGATTGAGTCTTGTGTAGCACTGTTCAAGACACCTTTTTTGAATGACTGAACTTGTGTTTACTTGAGGATAATCAAAAGTTTAAGTTGGGGTGTTGATGAGTCCACAAATTGGACTCATTTAGGGCTATATTTTAATAGAAATTGTGTCCTCAAATGCTTATTTCATCTTAATATTTGATGAAAACACTTCAGTTTTAGGTATTTGAAGTTTGAAGGAAAACATGGACACTACGTCGCAAAAAGGAACGAAGAGGCTGTAAAGAACGAAAAATTAAGGCCAGAGGATCGCCAAGTCCATTTTGCGAGTCGCCGAAGGGTCTTACTTCGCCTTTTGTTGCAGTGTGCTAAGCCTTGAAGGAAAGGATCAAGTCGGCAAAAAAAGTGAGCAATCGGCATATCATCGAGAGGTTATGCGAAGCAGTACCATGTCGCCCAATGACCCAAACCATGAGGATGTTGAAGGATGGTGCAAGACAGCGATGAGCTCCCTCAAAGGGAGAATCGCCAAGTTGATCGGCGATTCCGACTATTGTCGCCGAATGATCCGCTGCAGCACAGATTTTTTAAAACTATAAATACTCGCTGAGAGTTTTAGTTTAGTATCAGATTTTTAGTGTGGAACAAATTAATATAATTTTTAGTACTTTTTATTTTTGCTATGAATTTGAGTGGGTTTTGAAAACATGAAGAAGAAGAGGGTTTCATCTTCAAGGATTTGGACTTGGGTCTGTTTGATTCTTCATTCTTGGCCAGTAACAAGACTTAAATCTTCATACCCATTTGAATGCAACTCATTTAGGTATAAATTTCTATCTCTTGATGTGTGGCTGAAAATCCCAATTCTTGGGGTGTGATTTAGCGAATATGGGTTAAGATTGTAGTTGGGTCTTGCTTGCTGATAAATTAGATGTAGTTTAATGGTGATTTTGTCTAGTAGTTGTGGATGAATTTAACAAATTTGTAGTTGCAAATACAAGTTTATTTATGTGTTTTCGGCTTGCGAGAGAGAGAAGTTGCGAAACCAAGACTACTAGATTGATGGCCTAAGAAGTGGGTCGACATGAGGTTCAGCTTGAGAGATTGAACCCTAGTCCCATATCCTAACACTCAGCTCAAGAAAGTGATTGGGATAAGGCGTAGGCTGGTATTCATGCGGCAAGTGGGTGTCTTAGAGGAACCCATTTGAAACGGGGTAAGTTGCTCGAGAGAGAATTTATTCCCACATAAAGCTTAGCCTAGTCACTATTACTCTATAATTTTTTTATCAAAAGCATGTACCCAATAATTTAGATTAACCCGTATTCCGGTCACATCCCAAGAATCCCCTCTCATTATTTAGAAATCTTTGATTATTTTGCTGTTTTTACTTACTGGTGACAAAAAACCCCATTGTTAATTAACACTCTTGTGTCCCCCTTTTATTTACAATGTTTATAATTGTTAATGTCTTTAGCTACGACTAGTTAGAATAGATTTTATTTTACTATTAATTCTCAAAACCACTCTCTTGGGACTCAACCCAACCCTTGGTTTGGTTTTTATACTATTGCACGATCATAGAAACCTGAACTCTAAGATGGGTTGTTGATTACGCAAACATAAACAGGTCTAAAGATTTCTTCATGAATGGAATCGTGAGTAAGTCGGGCAGTTTTAAGAATATACCACTCATGCCAGAGACTACATTAGTGATGATAGATATCCAGGCATTCCCAGATATTTACAGACTCTTCCAGCTTCACATGTTTGAATGGATGAACAATGCTCCTGGAGAGTCACCTACCTTGAGAGTTTTATGCTTGTTATGTAGCTACTCTAATAAATCTTGCTGCAGAAATTGAGACAACTAAGAGAGCACAAAAGACGCTTGCAGCCTCGTTGGGTCCTTTGGATACAGTCAGTGTGAGGGGACAGACTGTGAACATCTCTGAAGACACGGTCAATAGAATGCTACATGGCCCAGAGTACACAACGCCAGCATCTGTGGGATTATTTCAGGGTAAACACCATGATGTTACTAGTGAATCAGAGATGGCGGATCCTAGTTCGCGAGAGCGCATCATGCGCTGGATTGCAGGTTATATTACCATAAAAGGAGAAGTGGTAGCATAGGTTTCTGAGCCACAAATACTGATTATAAAGCGTCTCTACATTTTTTGGCCAAAGTTTGGTAGTCCATAGTTCGAGCGTAGTTGTGACCCACAACAAATGATAATACATTTTCCCCATCACTGGCATCTTTGGTTGATTGCCTCATGGCCGATTACCTTGTGAATGCGGGTCAGATCATCGCTACAAATATGCGAGACAAGGTGTTGAATGAGCGAACAAATTTTTTGTTTCCCTCTCTGATAGGGGAACTCTGTTTGCAGGCTAACATTCCACCAAATAAATTAGTGGATAAACCAGTTCAGGCATCCCGAATAACTGCTGCTCCAACATCAAGGATGTCACGAATCTTCTATTTGGGAGAAAATCAGGGGCGGTAAAACCATTAGCAGTAGTACCACATACACCAGTAGTCATCCCACAAGTTGAAGGCCAAACTGAGCAGGGCGACTCCTCACATCCAGCTTCGAAGGTACCACCAATGCCACCAGCTTCAACCTCACAGGCCACATGTACTTTTATCACTATTCCTACTATTTTTCTTAAGAAGTTGGTTGCAGATCAGCGACAAACCAAGACCTTAGTGGACCAAATTGTTCGTCGGATGCCCCATCTCATAGAGCACGATGTGCTAGCTGCGGAGAAGCGAGTAAAAGATGAGATGCGGAAGGAGCTCTCTATCTTGAAAATAAGGATGGATGGCTTGGAGGTCCATGTCCAAGATCAATTGCAGGCAGCAGGTTCAGTCAGTACTGACAAGTTCAAGACGCAGTTGACCGAGATGCGAGCTCAAGTTGCTAAACTAACTGAGAAGCTGGTGCAAGTGCCTACTCCAGTCATGCCAAAGTCATTGATGAACTTGTTCAATGAGCCGCCTACCACTCAATCCCTTGACAACTTATGGGGGGAACTCTCTACAAGCAAATCCGGCAAGATAAAACACAAAGCTAGAGAGTCTGATGAGGAGCTGCCGGCTGACCTATCCGAAGAGGAAAGAAGACAATACAAGAAAGCCCATAAGGCATATATAAAAAAGGTAAGAGAAAAAGAAGCACTTGAGCAACAACAGCGAAATGTGGTGTTAGCTGGAGTTTCTGGTAGTGGAGTACTTATCCAGGTTAGTAGTAGCCAACCTGATCCAAAGTTGCTTTCTAAGAGTGCACCTGTTGATAAGGGTGTCGACGCTGATCCGGCTACCGGTGCCTAGTTTTCCGTAGGTATGACCGCTCTTCATATCCCTGTATTGTTTTACTTTATTGACTTTGAGGGCAAAGTCCTTTTGTTTAGGGAGGGGGTCAACCTACAATTTTTGTTGTTAGAATGAATGGAGGTTGACTCTGTGTTTGTCTGATAAACTGTGATTGGTGTTTTTGGATTTTGATAAAAGTGTAAAGTTTGTGTGTGATGGGTTGTGCAGCAGCTAGTTATGTTTGAAATGATGGGCCTTAATCTGAAATTTGACTATTAGGCTTTTTAGATGACATCTTAGGTACTTATGAGTTGACCATTGCTAGTCCAAAGAATAAATTGCTGAACTAAGAAACTGGAATACGTAGTTCTATGTCGTGTGTGTAAGTTTTGCTTTAAGTTTAACGCTAGGAGCAGAAACTAGAACTTTCTCGAGTTGTCTTGCTTAAATCTGAGAATAACTGGATAGGAAAGGATTAGTAAGCCATTTTTAATAAGCCATTGAAAAGCCAAAAAATAAATTAACCAAATAAAAAGCATATCAATTGAACCCAATTTGAGCCTGAAATCCAATTTTGTTCTTACCCACTAAATATCATATCCTTGGGTCTCCGAAGATACGATGTCACAACTCAGGACAAAAGCCTAAGTTAAGGGTGATTACAACCCGAGCAGAAAGGAAAACTGAAAAAGAAGGTTCACTCAACTAAAATAAAAAAAATTCTAAAAGAGAAACAGAAAAAGGAAAAAAAATGAATAAAAAGAAAATAATGGCTGCTGCGATGTATTGAAATGAAGAAAGAGAGGGAATCGCTCAGAAAAAGTTGTGTGCGAACGAAACTTTGGATAACCAAGGTACTAGTCACTCACAAAACCAAAACTCCATTCCCTAGCCCCAAGCCTATGTTACAAGCTGATAAAGTCCTACAGTGATCCTATTTCGGTTGTTTGAAAGATAGAGCGTAGAAAGCAAGGGCAAGCCTATAGTCTTTTGTTGTTAGTGATAGAAGTTTTTTGAGAGTGTGAGCATAGAACTTAGTCCCAATTATCATGAGTGAGGGACTTCTTTGGTGTGAGGACACAGTGATTGCATTTGATAGTTGAATTGTGTTAAGTGATAGTACACAGGCATAAGCATGGTCGACTGTAAGTAATGGGATGTCATATATTGATCCTTGCATGTTAGATTGATGGTTTTGGATACAAATTGTGGTTGTGATGGGTGTTGCATAGTTTCAAAAGGGTTTGAATGTTTGAGTACTATATGTATTGTTTTTCTCATCACTTGAGGGAAGTAATGGTTCTAAGTTGAGGGTGCCGATGTGCCCTGAAATATTTGCATATTTGATGCTCAAAACTAAGGATTAATAAATCGAGTGTATTTTTATAAGCTTTGATGTGTTTGTTGAATGTTTAGACAGATTCTCACCTTTGTGGAAAAATAGAAAAAGGACCAGAAGATGAGAATGATCAAGTGAAGACCATGGGCACCTAGACGGGTCGTGGTCCTCGTAACGAACTGTGGTTACAATCCTGATGGATTTCCAGTGAAGAGATATCGAGGAGCTGAAATGGGATTGGACCAAGCAAAGACCACAGACGACCTCACGGGACTTTGTCCTCACAACGGTCCATGGTTTTGATCGTAGAGTGGATCCAGTGTTTAGGTCTTGAGGAGAAGAAGTGTAATGTCGACCATGTGAAGACTATGGAAGGCCTCATGGGTCGTGGTCCCCATAACGGTCTGTGGTGGTGATCGTGAAGTGGATCCAGTATACAGGCTTTGAAGACTCACATTTTGTTTAGGCCAAGTATAGATCACGGCAGGCTTCACGGACCGTGAAGCTTTTGACGATCCGTCATGTCGCCCATGAAGTTGCCCGACAATTAAGTCCTACTTTGAGTAGAACTCATTTTAGACATTCTATTTGAATTAATTAAGTCATTTTTTTGTTTTTATCTCATCATATCTAGAACGAGCGACTAAGTTTGAAAATATTCTTACCTTTGGTTTTGAACGATTAACATTGAATCAATTTCGAATTTGGATTTTTGGTTTTAAATTTTCAAGTGATTATCGATTTTGCATATTTCCATAAGTAATTTATGATTATGTTTTCATTACATATTTATGTGTGTTTACTTGGAATCATGAGTGGCTAAATACTACAACTGGGATTGTGGGATCTATGACGAAAATCTAAGTGTAATTTTGTAAGACGAGTAGAGGCGATTTATATTTGCAAAGCATAATTCAGTTTTTGTTATTCATGTATTCTAATGAGTGCACACATTAGAGTTAGCCTGTAAATGTCAATTGTTCGAGAGAAAAGTGATAGTTAGGAAAAAGCTAAATTAATCTGATGAAATGGAGTCAAAGTTCAAGTTCAAGAGAAGGAACTTTAACACCATTATAAGCGAGAGTAAAAAATGTTAACACTCTAGGAAAGAGAGGACTTGAGTGAAGATTATCTAACTAGACTGAGGAGTGATAGATATATCTGACTTGCATGTACTTTGTAGAGATGAATTGCCTGAAACTCATTTATGGAAAAACACTAGATACAACGTTATGTGGAACACGGTCCTAGTTCCATTTAATTATCAAAACAACTTTAAAATCAACTCTATGTTAATTATTAAACCGGTCTTATTTAACAACCTTGGTTACTAGAACTTTACAGCTAAACTCATTTTACATTCTGTAATTGTTTTCTCTAGGAAATAATAACAACCTTTGGGTAAACACGACAGTGAAATCATTTCTGTAAATAAATTCTCTGTGGGATCGACCTCAACTCACGTTGAGTTCTATAAATTGACTTCAACCGTTTATACTTCTTAATTGAGGTGTAAGTTTGGACGTATTAGCCACTTTCTTTGGCGATGATTTAGATCTTTCTGATTAAACACATATTGCAAACTCTTGTGGTCGGTAAACACATCTACATGAACTCCATACAAATAATGCCTCCAAATATTTAAGGAAAAAACCACCCCTCTAATTCAAGGTCATGGGTAGGATAATTCTTCTCGTGAATCTTAAGTTTCCTTGAGGCATAGGCAATAAATTTTCCATTTTGCATAAGCACACACCCTAGCCAAATTCTTGAGGCATCACAATAAACAACAAAGCCACACATCCCTTCTAGTAGAGTCAACATTGGAGCGGAAGTAAGTCTATCCTTCAACTCTTGGAAACTCTTCTCACACGCTTCGGACCATATGAACTTAACCTTCTTTTGAGTCAAAGTCGTCAAAGGAGAGGCAATCGAGGAAATCCCCTCAACAAACATTCTATACTAACCGGCTAAACTGAAGAAACTCCTAATATCCAAAGGGGTTAGAGGTCTAGGACAACTCTTGACCTCATCCGTCTTCTTAGGATCTACCTCAATCCCCTTAATTGAAACATTATACCCAAGAAAAGCTATAGACTTAGCAAAATCTGACAGTTACTAAACTTTGCAAAACGTTTTTGGTCCTTCAGATGCTCAATATGCACATCTCACTTCTCGAATAGATCAATATATCATCAATGAACACAATCACAAACATGTTAAGGTATTGTCTAAACACCCTATTAATCAAATCTATAAATGTTGTCGGAGCATTCGTCAAACCAAACGACATTACAAAAAACTCATAATGACCATACCGGGTTCAAAAAGCCGTCTTCGGAATATCATTATCTTTCACCCTTAATTGGTGATAACCCAACCAAAGGTCAATCTTAGAAAAGTAACTCGCTCCTTGAAATAAATCATCTATCCTTGGAAGAGGATACTTATTCTTAATGGTCACCTTTTTCAACAAATAGAACTGGAGCACCCCATGGAGAGATACTCAGTCGGATCAAACCTTTATCTAACAAATCTTTCAATTAGTCTTTCAACTCCTTAAGTTCTACCAGAGCGATACGGTAATGAGGAATAGAAATATGTTTTATATCTGGGAGAAGGTCAATACCGAAGTCTATTTCCCTTTCGGGAGGAATATCGGGTAAATCATCTGGAAACACTTTCGAAAACTCATTAACAACAGGGAGCGACTCGAGAGTAGGGGTTTTGGAATCCACATCCCTCACCTTAACTAAATGGTAAATGAAACCCTTAGAAATCATCTTTCTAGCTTTGAGATAAGAGACAAACTGACCCTTAGGCATAGAATTTCCCCATTTCCACTTCAGGACAGGCTCATTTGGGAACTGAAACTTGACTACACGAGTTCTACAATCAATAGAAGCATAGCATGAATGCAACCAATCCATACCAAGTATAACATCAAAGTCTATCATAGCAAGCTCTACTAAGTCAACAAGAGTAACTCTATGGGACAAGGAAATGAGATACCTTTTATAGACCCTCTTAGCCACAATAGAATCACCAACAGGAGTAGAGATAGAAAAGGGATCTAACAATACATCCATAAGAACATTAAACCTCATAGCCACATATGGCATCACAAAATACAAGGTAGCACCGAGATCAAGTAAAGCAGAAACATCAAGTTGGAAAATTTCCAACATTCCGGTAAACACATCGGGAGAACCCTCTTGTTCACCACGAGTCTGAAGTGCATAGAATCAATTTTGCTTAGGAGCATTGGAACTCGTACCTCTAGGAAGAGCTTGTTTGCCCTCTCATCTTGTTATCGTAAGCATTGGGTAATTCCACTTTTTATTAACACTCTTACCACAACTAAAGCAACCATCTATGTCGGCTAGGAACTTACCCTCATGCTTCTTCCCACACCTAACACAAGTAGACATAGGCAATGAAGATCCACTACCATTCCCTTCATGAGGCTTAGGGTTAGACACCCTATCTTTGTTGAACTTAAAAGGAGCATAGGAGGAACCTTGATCGAAAAATCTTTGTCGAAATCTAGAACTACCATGTCCATCAGACCTTGCATGAGAGAAATTTCCATCACCGATTTTAGCCCTCTTTGTCTCCGTAGACTTTTCCTTAAGTTTCTCCTCTTCAATTTGTTGTGCATGAACCATGAGATGGGAGATGTCCATGTCATTAATGAGCATGGTGGTATGGCACTCTTTAATCACCATTTCGGACACACCCAAAACAAACTTACTCATCACTGCCCTAGAATCGACAACCATTGTTAGAGCATATTTACACAATCACTACAACATTATAGGCCTACAACCACCCTAGAAAATTGTGGCCTTTCATAAAAGGCCACACTTTTTGACTTTAAGCCACGCTTTTCCGGGGGTGGCCGAAAGAAGCGTAACCTTAGAGTTTAGGCGACACTTTTCAAGTATTGCCTTATCAGCTACGCTTAAAAGCGTAGCCTAAAAGGCAAAAAGGCCACACTTTTGTAGCTATTCTTAAAAGTGTTGCCTTATCAGCTAAGCTTAAAATCATAGCCTAAAAGGCAAAAAAGTCACTCTTTGCAGCTCGCTTAAAAATGTTGCCTTATCAGCTACACTTTCAAGCGTGGCCTTTTCTTCCATATTGCCCACGATTTTAAAGTGTTGCCTTTTCTATCTTATGTATGACAACACTTTGAAGTGTAGTCCTTGCCCATGTGCATACCACAATTTACAGTCCTATGGCTATACTTTTAAGTGTGGTAATATTATTTTGGCTATAAAATATTTATATTCCACAATTTCTAATGAAAAATACCAATATTGTTATGCAATAAATAATCGGAAGCATCAAATTAGCTAATAAGTAATTCAATTATATAGATTTGCAATAAACTTCAAAAGATAGTATGTCTTGTGTACATACGCATACTTATAAAGCAATATTCTAAATATATGTGTACACGTGAATAGTTCAAAAAGTAATCTTACAATAGTTCAATATATTCTAGCAATGAATATATTTCACAAAATCAAATATAATGTATTCAAACTTTTACAATAGCTCAAAAACTCTCCATCCACTTCCACTTCAATGAGATCTAATTGACGTGTGGCGATCCTTCAAATTTGATCACCTCCATTTCCCTACACATTTAAAATGAAATTAACAATCAAAACAAACCAACAAATCATATTGCAGTAGTTACGATATTAAGTTATAGATATTTTTATCAAGAAATCACCTTCAACATTTCAGAAGAGCAAAGCTGACAAGGTATGAATAATACAACATTTGTAGGATTAACAAGTACCAATGCATTTTGCAAAGAGAAATCAATTATTACCCATGAATTTCTATTCACTTATGAATCAATATGCACCTTGGCCAATCTGAAATTTCTTCCTACTATTCCAAGTAACAAATTAAATACATCCACTTTACTTATCATATTATACAATTCATTGTTACGTTTACGAGTACTTGAGTTTGTTATGGCATCATTATTGCAACGTCAAAAGAGAACTGCAGAAAGAAGTGGTGCCACTTGTTTAACCAAACATACATCAAGAAAGAATCCAAAGGAGTCAGCCACATCTTCAAAAATTGAGAAACCAAAACCTAAGGCAACCAATAGATTACAAATTAAAAAACAGTTTTTAAGAGTTCCACTATAGAACGTATTGTGTCTACAAGGACAACTAAGGATCGATCCACCGAATCAAAAACCACTCCAAGCAAGAAAGCAAGTCAAAAAGAGAACAAAATGATTGCTCTAACAAAGAAATCAGCTGGAAAGGAGAGTAATTGTCATGCCCCGAGGCTACCCCTTGGACGCGGACACGGGACCTAGAATCACAAGTGACCCCAAGCTAACCTTGCTGGCATAATCATGAGCATACTAAAGATAACTAGATAATAAAAATTGTGTGGAATCTATAATCATAAATAAAATGAAAAGATGGGGAAAATACTCGTATACTATAACTGAGATAAATGAAAACTGATGAGTTTAATATAAGGAAAATATTAACTCATAACCAAGCTGAATCTAACTATGTCTGAAAATAGCCTCTAAACTGACTAGAAATGTTGGGACATGCCCAAACTAAGTCTAGCAAAAACTGAAACTAAAGGACTAAAAATACTAAAAAGAAACTCATGACTATTGTCCTCGGAGAATGAGGACTCACCACTAATTCTGCTGAATGAAGATCAGGAACCGATCTATGCGTGATCTGGATGCTGAGAACCAAAACCTATATCACAAGAAGATGTGGCTCACGTATGCGTCATTACTTGGAAGGTACTGAGCATGCAGGATAGAGAAAAGTTGAAATAACATATAACTGAACAAAGCAATAAAACAATGAAATAATATGCATAAGATGAGATACTGAATCTGAACTAATTGAATGCCATGACCAATTTATAACATGTTGACTGAATACTGAATGAACTGTAAATGTGGTTAATGCAATAGAGTTGGACTGAACTGTGGGAGCTACTAATAACCGACAATAAAACCACATGAGCTAAATGTGGAGTTTGATGTATACGCCCCATCGAGAGGACCCAATATACCCGGCCAAAGATATAGAGGCATGCTGGCGTGATCACTAAATGATGCCCACGGAGGGGACTTACACCTACGTCGCTCATAGTTTTGGGACTATATGGGTACACTGAACCCTAGTCCAACTCAGTATTATGCTACTCCCAATAGATTAAGTGATTAGCATATTATGACTGAATTTCTGTATTACTGGATAGCTCAAAATTGAACATGCAAAACTGAGAATGCAACAATTAATCTGATAATGATGCATTCATAAATTGAGGCATGTCTAATTGAATACTGAAATATCTGACATAGCATGTGTAATTCAAGAACTAAAGAAATATATGGCTAGGGTTCTGATATTGATGCAATAAACTGAGCAATAACATGATAATCTAATTTGGAACATTTAAATAACTAATTCATGATGATCTGTTGAAGTTCTAGAAACCCTAGGTCTATTCATAATCATGGAATCAAGAATCTGACTGAATTCTAAGGACCTAATGGGGGAAAGGAACCCATAAGTGAAATCCGACATACCTGGTGACGAATGCCACGAAAAAATCTTTAGATTTCGGGGATGGAACTGATGGAACCTTGTTGCGTTCTTGAACTAGGGTTCCTGACCTCTCTTCTCATCTTACGTTCTAATTTTTCTAAGTTTTGATTAATGATTTCACTTAGGTAAGTTCTAGTTATGGTTCTAGGCTTAAACTGATTAAAACCTCATAATTTAGGGTCTAAACGACGTAGCTTAGGGGTCCAACAAAATAGGAAAAGACAATAGACCCCTGACTTAACTGTTGTCGGAGTGATCGATGGACGGGACCTACTGTCCGTAGATCAACCTACGGTCCGTAGATCTGGGTAGTAGGTCAAGTCTGCCCAACAGAGATTCACTAAAACGAGCATAACTTTTTACTCGGAGGTCCGATTTTAGCAAACTCTGTGGCGTTGGAAATAGGATTCAATTATCTATCATATCACAGGTCATGGGACACATAATTCCTTTTGTACAAAGAGTTATGATCATTTGTAGTTGACTTAATCAACAATTTTCCTCAAACTAGCTGCTGACCCTTACCTAAGGTCAGACCTATGTACCGTGGATCGAACGATGGTCCATACTGGTCAGCCATCATTTGCATCAGAGGCTGGGTAAAGGGGGCCAAGACCCATGGATACAGACCACAGACCGTGGGTCGAGACTTAGCTGATTTTCTAAGCTGGGTAATGAGAGGGGTTGCAGTGGTAAACTACAGACCACTAGCACGGGCCGTGGTCTGACCTACGGTACGTGGGTTGCACCTGTAACTTCTCAAAATTTGCATTTTTTGTCTATTTCGGATACGGGGTGTTACAGTAATAAGCAAGGTCCCCGTAAATCCAAGCCTTCGGATACAAAAGGTCATACTTCATCTGCTGCTCAGAAGGAAAAAAATAGCAACAATGACATAAAATCAATGTTAAACGAACGTGGATCAGAACTAATTCCACATTTATCTAGTGAAGTCATTGATGCTAAGAACACGGAGGAGGTACATTATCATTAATCAAGAAGAAGATAGATACACCTATGCTTACTGCATATCATTAATCGAGAACAAATCAGATTGCAACAGTTACAAATCAGGAAGTTCTGTTGGAGTAAAGGGCCTTGTATAATAAAAGTATTAAGTGATTATAACTAAAAATGTATCGAGAAATGATATCTATGATCAAATTATATATTAAAGCTCTCCCATAACTGTATAGATTCATTTAATTCGTTCTGATCGGGAAGAACAAGATTCCCCTTGATCAGTCAATACAACAATTATGATATTGTTTGATACCAGATTAATTTCTATAGACAAGACAGACATATTTTTATCATCCATAAGGACTAAATAATTTCCATCACATGAATTATCACTATAAATAGAATGAAGTGGACATATGAAGAAATGAACTAGGATATAAATAACAAAGAAGATTGGACCCCTTAACATATATACCACACTCACTTTGTAACATCCATTGAAAATTCTCTACAATAAGGGATTAGGATATTTTCCCTAAATCAATTCAATGTTCATCTCCATAAAATGTGTAACAACCAGCCAAAATAAGAGGTCAATTTCATATTGTGGCTTAAATAGTTTTCCTCAATCTAGACTCAACTTTATAGTTGGCAACTTAAAGCATGCATTAGTGATTTTAATTGCAGATTATATTTAATTTTCCCCAGATAAATTGTATTCTTTGAATGTTGCCTCTTAGTTAATGATATGTGATTCTACAAGAAATTCATTCAAATTGCACTTACCCCTAGTTTCAGGTAGATTGCTGAGTATTCCATTTGGAATAAGTGAATAAGAAGTCTGAAAATTCATATCAAACAAGGTAGCAGGGGGTAGAAGGAGAAAAATCCAAAGAGGGGTCCTGTAAATTAGGATAGTAGTCGCACCAAACAAAGCATGGAAAAAGAGGAAACTCAACTCCAACAATACCAAGACACTTTACTGCAAACACCAAGACATATGTTCAAGGTGAATTTCTTGTTCCACAAGTTACCTTAAAAGAGAGGATACATGTTAGTTTAGATTTCCAGTGAGCCAAGGGAGGTTTATTTGTTCATATTATTAGTAGTAAGGAGGTATTCTAAACACACGGGTAAATGCACATAACTATGTTACTAGTGCTTAATGTGTAAATGTTGACAAGAGTTAGAGCATTGTCTGTCACAAGTTAGTTGTGGTACTGTCGCATTTACAGATTAAGCACTAGTAACATAGTCGCACCAAACAAAGCATGGACAAAGGAAAACAAGTTGTTGTTAGTGACAAACCTCAACAACATCTCAGAAAAGGAACAACAACGACAAGCATAGAATCGAAGGGACCACACAAAATCCAGGTATGACTGCTGAAACTTTTTCTAACAGAAGTACAATATGGGACAAAGATCGACAAAGTTGTGTTATCAACTCTTTCCAGAATTTCCATCACTATATAAACTGATTCTATAAACTGATCTTATAATCTGTACATTGATTCTATAACCAGCACACACAAGATCCTAGCAGGAAAGTTGGAGCCACAACTACACACACAAATCAGCCACACCTACACACACAAATTAACTATAATGGTCTTGTTGTGCAGGATCAAACTAATAGGCAAGAGGAACAAGAAAACCATCTACAGAATTTGATACATTAATAAAGGAGAGAAAGAGAGAGAAAATCCTTAAGGAACCAACAAAATACCTTTTGAAGAACCGAATCATGAGTTGACCCTGAAGAATGTGGAATATTCTGGCCTCTTACAGCTTCTGCGCTAGTTGCATCACCAGGTGAAACAAGGTTAGATCCAACAACCTCTGCTATATCTTGAACATTCAATCCAGGATTGTTTTGCAATAATTGACTAAAAAAATGTCGCATTTCTTCTCTCATTTCATTCATTTCTTCCTTTAGAGAACTGATTTCATTAGCATGCTTTTGTTTTAGCTTGTTAGTTTCCTCATCTTCTTTCAGAGAACTTGTTGTCACTGATCTGCCATAGCACTTAAGTCGGCCAGGCTTCTCCTTTCCAAACATTTCCCTAAAGGCATCATCAGTTGTTTCCCCAAAATTTTGATTATTCTGAAGTTCAGCCTGTTGAATAAAATTGACATCCATAGTTAACTGTAAAAACTATTTACTTTACGGCTAAAAGCAGTTTATGATTCATTTGTTAACTTTAATTTACCTTCCTTTCGAACAAACTGTTCCTGTAATAGTGATCAAGAACTAAAAAAATCTAACAACTTTTCCCAGTAAAGAATTCAAAATAAAAAGTATTTAATATCTCCTCGTACTTGCACAAGAAGAACAACAACAATAACAAGACGACATACTTAATAAAATTCAATGGAGTCACACTCTCCACAATATATAAATTTTATGTCTGAATTAAATTAACCAATAATCCTCTTTAAAAAACTTACTATTGCAACTTCGGTATCGACCTGAATTTCCTTTCCGTCCTTGTACGAGTTGCAATAAACATTTGAGACTGTGATGGTTCCTCATTGTTTTCTTTTGTTGTGCGCTACAAATTATATCAAAATAAATTTTAAAAAATCAACATGTTCTAATAAAGTATGAAAAAAAAAGAAATTCATATGTCTGCTAAGTATTACCAATGTCACGCATACTCTTGAAAAATTAATTGGTCCCATTCGATAGCTCCACTGTTGTTGTTTCCTGTTTTTAGAATTCACCTCAGATATGGCCTGTAATTAAATAAAAAGAGATGTTTGAATTGATAAATCAAAAAGAAAAGAACAGATATAATGCAAAATATGTCAAGGAGTATAAATGCACTATTTTAGCTTTACTTGAACAGTTGGGTGTTTCCAATACTCGATCAACTGGCGGAATTGAACTTTTGGAATGTCTTCAGGACGTTTCGCTAGCATATCCTCAACAATACTATTTTTATCAAAAAATCTCTCTTTCATTTTTTGTTTGTGTCGCCTCCAAGCATCACGAAGACCAATCATCACCCACTTCTTTCCTTCTACTGGAATTAGGAATTTGAACTGTGCAAAATAAAATATATTTAGCTTCATTATTAAAAACAAACAATAAAATATGCAATCTCAAAATTGATTGTTCTTACATTGATATATTCCCACATGCACTTTTTAATATCTTTTGGCACTGCATGCCAACTAATGTACATCAAGTTGATGAGTCTAGGATTCCTTGCAATTGTTCCGATAAAATTGGTTAATTCCGACACTATCTTATCGGTTGGTCCCACTGCTTGTCCTTTATCAAATTTCACCTCCTTCCTTTCTTCCAAATTTCTTGCATGAATATTCTTACATGTTGTTTGTCCTCAAATCTTTTTCGACTTCGATATCCCTAGATTGATGTAACTGTCAGGAGATAAGAAATTTCTTTTATAATGAGTAATAAATCTTACAAGATTTAAGATATACCTTTTGTACTACAATCAATGTCAACTTCCTCGTCTATAGCACACGCATCCTCGCCGATTTCTTCTTGAACCTCAAGATCATCCAATCCTTTATTATGTTCATGAATAGAAAAAACAGTCATATACTCGACATCAGCTACTGTGTGGTTAACCTGTTTTATTTCATCACCTATGACTATCCCTTGTTGTTTCTGAAACTGATCAAGACTAGTAATTGGTATGACTGACTTCTTCCTACTTGTTTTTTGTTTGGTAGATCATGATCAATATCATGTTCTATGTGTATCTGGGTTTTTTTTTAGAAACTGATCAACACTAGTGGCCGGTAGGACCAACTTTCTCTTCACATGTTTGAAGCTTAGTAGATCCTAAATATCATGTTATTCCTCTCCATTACCAAGTGTTGTTCCAGTCACATGTACAGAAGGAGTAACGCCTTCCTTGGACGATGTTTGGAACCTGAAGTTGTTCATAGGAAGTTTAATTCCCTTCTCTTGAATGGATTCTCCAGATTGAAATAACCTCGATTTATTCTGTCCTTTCCCTGCAATCATATGTGAAGTACTAAGTTATTCCTTAGAAGATGATTGAATCACTTATTTGTGCCCAAATAAATTAATATTTCCTTGTTGTGGAATGAAATCCTCAGAAATCTTTCTTTTATGCGTTATTGGTGCATGCTCTTTCTTAGCTTTATTATTGCATTTGCAACATGTTCTCTCTTAATCTTAAATGTGTTGACCAATTCAGCACTTGATCGGTATTGCATTTCAGCATCTAGATTCTTCCATGGACTTGAGCTTTGTTTGGATTCGAACCCTTTTTCTTTAGTATTGCTTATTGATTCATTCTTCTCGCTTTGTTTTAATCTCTTTGATTTCTTTCCCTGTAGTAAGTAAATCTACAAAATAATATGGTTCTTTAAGTGAAAGAAGTAGCAGCAATATAATTTTGATATAAGGTTGACAGAGGACTATAGGCAACACTGCTTGGAATTCTATTGATGAAGTAAAAAGATGCTAAAACACACTAATACCAAAACTGTATAGGAATTCACAAACTCAGTCCCATTATCTGACTTTACTACCTATACTGATTTATAGCAACAGTTTAGCATAGTCATCGGTACTCCTGGATCCATTCTGATGACTCCTAGTAAATGGTGGTACATTAGTGTTCAAGCCATATGTGAAGGTTCCTTGAGCTTGCATTTCAGTACCTGCATACGTTAGCACATCTATCACATCATATGCAGCCTAGATGCCTCACTATAAGTTTTTTTCTTTGACTTGAAGTCAGGTGGATAGCCTATTAGTTTGGAACATTGTCCTTCCTATGTCCTATGCATCTACAGAACTCACACACCACATTGAAGTTCTATTTGAATCTTCGATTCCACCATATCTACCATGAAAATTACCACTGGGATGATTACCAGTGTTACCACTAGATTGTCCACAAGTTCAGAGTACAGGCAGTTATAGAAGAGCTCAACTCTTTCCAGAATTTCCAACAATGTATTATAGCAGATTTTTGCAGCTATTTAAGAGTCATTGATAATAGCAGATTGTAGCAGATGAGTTTAATGCATGCTATAACCTACTATATATACTGTAAACTGCTTCTGTAACCTGTACAACCATTCTATAACCTACAGACATAAGATCCTAGCAGGGAAGCTGGAGCCACAACTACACACTCAAATCAACAACCAAATCAGTAGAAGGCAAATGAGATATCAGATGAGCAGTGGCAGGACTTTTGATAAAGTTTGGGATATGCTATAAATCATTTTGTGAAATGTATTTTGCTAATCATATGTAAATTATTGCTCTTCAGAATCACAGCAAACCAAGGATTTTATATCTTGGGCATCGTACTATGCATCACTAACCTTGACCACTAGGCGTGCCATCAAAATGACTATTGAGACTAAAATACATTTTTGTATACTCTCAGGCTAGAAAGAGTTCAGTTTATTAGGAGAGATGGCATGGCTAAAGTTCTTGGAACCATAGTAAGTGTTGGAGGAGCCATAATTATTACACTTTAATATGGTTGACAACTTGTTATTTACTTGCTCTAATTAGTGTCTAATGGAACCTGGTAAATTATGCAGGCCCCAATGCTGAAGAAGTACCCAGCCAAGCTATCACTTACATCATTTACATGCTTCTTTGGATTGATCCAGTTCCTAGCTATAGCAGCTTTTACAGAAAAGGATCCAACACATTGGAAGATTTAGTCTAGAGAGGAAATTTATCTAATTTTATATGCTGTAAAAACCTTATAATAATTGAAAAATCAACCTTAAATTCACCTCATTTCACATAATCTTAATTAACATGAATGGCTAATAATTTTGAACTGCAATTGCATTCAGGGTATTATCTCTTCTGGAATAGTCATTTATCTCCAGACTTGGTGCATTCAGAAAGGTGGAGCAGTTTATGTTGCCTCATTCCAGCATGTGCAAACAGTATTAGTTGTTTTCATGGCTTTTCTAATTCTTGGTGATCAGTTGTACTTTGGAGGGTAAGTCAAAAACTAACTTTTTAAAAGTAACTTATATAATGTGTAAAGTTCAGTTACTTTAATGCGACAAAATAGTTTCTGTGTATACTATCTCACTTGCTCACAATATGTAGTCCATATAAATTGATCTTAAAGTAATGAACTTTTAAATGTAGGATACTTGGAGGACTTCTGATAATGTTTGAGCTTTACCTATCCAAACTATACTAAAATAATTCAAACAAAATCAGGAGCTATACAAACTATTTTTTATCAAATTGAACATTAGAACTTGAATCTTCATAGCATCATATAGCATTTGAGAACAATCAAACGGAGATATACAACGACTAATTTAAAAGATGCTCAAAACAGAATTGAGCTACACTTGGAGAGAAAGGTAAACAACCAGATTTTACAGCCCCATTTCGAGAACCCGAAACACATAGCAGGCACACTTAAAATTGCGACTAAATGAACTACATACCATCTTGAAAAAACTAAAAGGAGACTCAGTTAACTTTAAGAAAACAGATCAAATCATATCAACTAAAAAATTGATACAAACTAGCGGCTCACTATTTCAGTCACAACAATGCATAACACTCTTGGTCTGAAACAAACAAGGAAAAATTAAAGGTAAAGAGTTGTACCTCTCTCGGAGCGACGAAATCGGGACAGCGATGAAACCAGGAGTGACTCCAAACTGCAGAGCTCACTGTTCTGCCTCTAATGTCCACTGCGTGATAATAATAGGAAACAAATAAGTATATAAATAACAAATAGCCAAATAAAACAATATTCAGCTAGAAGTACAGGTTCCTCAATAAAATAATAATCAGATAAGAAGCCAACATAAATTACTTAACCAAACAACAATTGGGCGCATGAAAAAAGCCAACAAAGTACTTAAACATTGTAGCGATCTAATCTTCAATTCCACGTATTAGATATCTTAATGTTTTTGTACCATAAAAAACAATTAAATAACAAAAATAGTAATTGATCACTATATGGTCATCAAAAAAATAATGAAACTCATGGTGCATCATTTTCAAACTCTTCTTCAGACTCATCTTCAAGCTCATCTTCAGACTCATCTTCAGACTCATCTTCATACTCATTTTCAGACTCATCTTCATACTCATTTTCAAACTCGTCTTCAAGCTCATCTGCAGACTCATCTTCAAACTCCTCTTCATACTCGACTTCAAGTTGTTGAGTAACAAATTCCTCTTGAAGGAACATCAATAATTGTTTCTGGTACATCAGTCCTTGTTAAGAGTACTTCACCATTATCTTTTGGTATAGATGGTCCCATCAAATGTTCAGATGGCTCGTTTTCATAACTTTGTGGGAGATTAGATTCAACTTGATCACCTATGTTAAACAAGTCTCTGGGAACCGTCTTCATAACATAATGTCTATCTTGATCATATGGATCTTACACATAGAAGCATTGGTGTACTTGAGGTCCAACCACAAAAGGTTCTTCCTGAGAGAATCTCTTGTTAAAATACACATAAGTAAGGCCATAAGTATCCTTTTCAACCTCATACCAATCACATTTAAATAAAACAACCTTGAAATGACCGTAATAGTCTAACTCAACAATATCAACTATTCTGCCATAATAAGTCAAATCTGCAGCAATCGGATTTTTATCATTTGAGCTTGCAAAGCTTGTAGTTGAGGCAACTAGTGTAACACCACTATTTTGTGTTTTACGCCTTACATCACGCTGCCTAACATGGAATCTATATCCATTTATGAGATACCCAAAATATCTTTTTGCAACAGAATTAGGTCCTCTAGACAATCGTTTTATCAAATCAGGCACATCCTCTTGCAAAGCACGAGTTTCAAACCATTAAGAGAAGTTTTGATAATGATTCTTGGCCTTGTTCCATTTAGATCTTGGTGGCTGATTATTAACCTCTTACTCATGCTCTCTACACAACATGTACTTTTTTTTTGTTAAAACAATAAATAAAATAAGTTAAAAATTAATTATACAAAAAAGAATGCTATATTCAAATTAAGGTACCTAATATATTCTTGAACATCGTCATAATTTCCCAATAAGTATGCATGTGCCTGACTTAGTGACGTGTTATCTCAAATGAATGGATCAGTTTTATTTGTTCCTAAAGGAACTCCTTTGTTAGGAAACAAACTCACAGTTTCTGCATCACTTGGGTCACATTCAACATTATTTTGGGCTCTTCTGTTAAATCTGGTATGCACACCCCCTATGCAGATATTTGGAGAATAAATTCATACAATCTATTCCCACTCGTGTCTCTACTATGCAACCTTCTGGATAACGTCTATTACGGATGTATGATTTGAATGTACCCATTTCTCTTTCAGTGGAATATATCCATCGATTTTGAACTGAACTTCCTAATCTCACTTCATTCGCCAAATGAATAGGCAAATGAATCATTATATCAAAAAATGAAGGAGAAAAAACTCGCTCCAACTGATTTATTGTTTCTATGATCTCTACTTCAAAGCAATCCAGTTCCTCCAATGTGATTACTTTTTAACACAAACGATGGAAGAAGGAACTAAGACGAATCAAAGGAATAGCCACAAGATCAGGAAGAATGCTTTTAATTGGTATTGAAAGCAAGTAATGTAATATGAAATGAACATCATGGGTTTTATAATTAGACAATTTTCTTTCATCTAAGTGCACACACCTAGATATATCGGAGGCACTACCATCAGGTAGCTTGGCAGTCTTTAAAACACCACAAAAAAAATGATTTCTCACCATTTGTCATTGAGAAGCACACTTTTGCAAACTTTGTTCTCTTACTATCTTTTGTATCTTTTGGATGAAGGTTCTTTCTGATTCCCATATCTTTCAAATCATACCAGGCTTTTGCATGATCCTTTTTTTTGCCAGAAATATCCAAAAGAGTTCCAAGTATGCTATCAACTATTTTCTTCTCTATGTGCATTACATCAAGGTTGTGGCATAACAAGTTGTGCTGCCAATACGGTAATTCAAAAAAGATTGACCTTTTTTTTCCATAGGCCATCATTTGATATCTTTCTCTTCTTTCCAAACACATTTTCAAAATCCAGTAAGCTATTAAACACATCAGTTCTCTTTAAGAAAGGTACAGGAGGGATGAATTCAGTTTTTCCATTGAAAGATCTTTTGTTAGATCTCCATGGATGATCCATGGGTAGAAAAACACGATGATCCATATAACACATTTTCCGACTATGTTTAAGATAGCGAGAATTAGTGCCATAGTTACAATAAGGTCAAGCAAACTTTCCTTTTGTACTCCAACCAGATTACATAGCATATGCGGAAAAGTCATTGATTGTCCACATAAGAGCTGGCCGCATTTGAAAAGTTTGATTTCTTGAAGCATCATATGTTTCAAGCCCAGAATCCCACAATAATTTTAAGTCATTTATCAATGGTTGGAAGTAAATATCAATGTCATTTCCAGGTGATCGCGGCCCAGGTACAAGTAAAGAAAGTATAGAATATTTTGATTTTATGCACATCAAAGGCAGCAGATTATACACCATCAACATAACTGGACATGTGCTATGTGATATACTCATGGTTCAAAATGGATTGAACCCATCACTTGACAAGCCAAGTCTCACATTGTGACAATCTAGTGCGAAATATGGATGCAACCTATCAAAATTTTCCATGCTAGACCATCAACGGGATGCCTTAACTTTCCAACTTTATAACGCTCCTCGTCGTGCCACCTCAAAGAATCTACCGTCTTTGAGCACATAAATAGCCTTTTGAGTCTAGGAATTAATGGAAAGTGTCTCAAAGACTTTGCTGAAACTCGATGTTGTCTTTTTAAAGGCTCAAGCTCACTATCAACTTTAGGAGATTTAATATATCGTGAAACTCCACAAGTATAACAAAATTCATCATCCTTATGATCATTCCTGAACAACATGCAATCATTGGGACATGCATCAATTTTCTCATAATCAAGACCGAGATTCTTAACCATAGACTTGGTTTTATTGTAAGACGGAGGAATGTTCAACTCGGACATCGCCTCTTTTAATAAATCTAAAAGAGAAGTGAATGATTCATTGCTCCATCCATGTAGACACTTCAACAAATATAAACGAAGTATGAATGATAATTTAGAGAATCATGTACAACCAGGATATAATTCTTGGCTTGCCTTTTCAACTAAGTTATAGAATTTCTTGGCATCTTCATTTGGACCATCATAAACTCCTTCAGCCTGTGCAACATCTCTAAATTGATCATTCAACTGCCCATCAATATCATCACGCGAGTAATCCATATCATCATCAACATTCAACTTGATATCCCATTCCCTGTGATTGATCCATCTAGTATAGCCTTTAACAAATCCATAGCATATTAGATGATCATACACTACATTCCTTCGAGTCCAACGAATAATACAACATTTTGCACATGGACACTGAATTTCCTCTCCTTGAGGATCTCCATAAGAGTAAGCAAAATCTGGGAATGATTCAACACCATTAATATACTCTTTGCTATACCTTGCTAAATTCATCCAATCCTTGGATGGGATATTTGAATTCCTAGAAGGAGATATCAATATTTAATCTTTCAGTAACAATAATTAAATCATTAACTACTTCACAAATAAGTCTTAAAAGTCACGAGTAAGTTATCAGAATCATGTGTTATGAGATGATAAAAGTTTCTTACCTAGTCATGGCACTTGTGCTATGCCAAATCAAACCTTGAATCCTCCACAAATGTTTTTGAATGTTGATTATACTACCAAGAAAAAATAAGTAAAATTAATAGGATAGATACAATTAAGAAAGAAAGTAAATAAATGGAATTTAAATTATTTAAGGTTAAAGTTTTGTGAGTGAATTTAAATACTCATCACCAAATTCATTTTGCATGGTTTACATAGGAAACTCATCAGTTCTACACTTTAGTGAAATGAATGCTCCAAACTTGTTTCAATTTCCTTAATATTGTAGCTCATGCTACTTTCCTTTATTTAATTTACTTCCAAGTGTTATCTAACCACATAAAATTAACAACCTTAGTCAAATAGAAGTTTTAACAAAATAAAAAAAGGTTGACAATCAAACCATCCTAAGAATAGTAAGAATCATAGGGAATTCAATATATTCAAGAAAAACAGAACATAGTCCTACGAATGGTCAAGCTTTAGCTAAGTTTCACCGTCTCTCTAACTCTAAGGAATTTAAATTATTAAGAAATTATATTCAGAAGTAGGTTCAAGTTGTAAACAACATTTTAAAGAAGTTCAAACACTTTATTTAGAAGACCAAAAGTACAATATAGTGTGAAAAATTTTTGGAGCTTTTTAAAACTAAGTCCAAAATTTTAAAATCTCATTCTTGTGCACACCCAATTAGAGAAGTATCAAACATCTACTACCATGTTTAAACATTCAAGCAAACATTACAATGATCCTATAATAGATAGTCCATCACACCAAAAAGCTTAAAGCTTCGTAGAGTTTATTCATTCTAAGTTATCCAAGACATGAAACAAGATTAGCTATAATCTTGGATCCTAAAGGTGAAATATTACCTATAGAAGGACTGTGAATAAGAAGAAGTTGTAAAAAATTTCAAGACTCTAGAAGTGTTCAAGGCTTAACAAAGTCCTGTGATAAGGTTTACTAGAAACCTGATTTTAAAACTTCAAGAGCATCATAGGAAAGTTTACTCTTCAATAGAGAGCTATAGTTTTTTGCTTCTCATTGTTTTCTTCTTTCGCTTGGTTCATTTATTCCTTCTCTCTATTTCATTTTATATAGTGTTGGTTCGGCCAACGTTTAAAAATGGATTTTTTTTTAGATATAGCAATAGTTTGAGGTCTAATTATCAAACATAGCGTTAGTTTGGACAATTACCAATGTATCAACAGCTTATGAAAGTCGCTTTGTATTAGTAATACAACAATTTTTTAAATTAGTTGTCTTAGTAATACAACAGTTTCCAAATTTCACACTGTATTAGTGACACAACAATTTTTGAAATTTTCTCTATATCATTGATACAACAACAAATACAAAGCAAATTGTTGTATCAGTGATACAGAACGAACTTCAAAAACTCTTGTATCACTAATACATAGAGAATTTCAGAACTGTTGTATCAGCGATACATGGCGAATTTTAGAAACTCTCACTATGTTAGGTTATCTTTTTAGAACTCTCACCATGTTTGATAAATATAGTGTACAAGTTTATTTGGTTAGGTAATTAGTACACCAAAAGTATCCTTAAAACTTGTGATCTTAAATATATCCGAACAATTGTATAGCTATAAGAACATGTTAGTAAGGATAAGATGGGAAAAATGTTGTATCCTTACCCAATAGCAGCACTAAAACCAGCTACACCAGAACACAAATGAATGACATATCCACTAGAATAGTCAATAATACCATTAACAGACAACCAACCATTAGAAGACCAAATAGTATATGCACCAAATGAATGACATATCCACAAGAATAGTCAATAAAGCCTAAATTTTATGACATCTTTTCCACTACAGATACCACAACATAGTTGCAAGTTGCACAGTATACCCAGAGCACTGCGAGAAATTCTCAAGTGAAGTTCTTGTGATAATCAACCCATTTATACTTATTTAGTGATTAATGTTATATACATATATCCATCATCGTAACATTTTAACATAAATGTTTTAGCAAATAAGAGTAGTAAAATGGAAACAGAACTTAAGAGTAATTGAGTTCCATAAGAGGCTATTTCATAATCAACAAAGTCTAAACTTCCAGGAAACAATTCCTAACTTCTTTCTCCTTACTAACCTGCACCCCATTTTCATTTTCCAAATTTTGAGTTCATTCTTATTCAAATCGACATCACTCCATCGAAAATAATTAAAACGTAATTAAGTTGATAAATAAGTAATCAACTTCAACTACATTTCTCAATAGAGCAAAAAAGAAACACATAGCTAAAATCAAGATCTGCCAAAACACTAACACAATAGCATCTCTTAACTCTTTACATCTATCGAAGCCTTGGTGAAAAGAGTTACCCACTACCCTCTAGAATTAGTCGAGATACACTAGCTAGCCCGGACTCCACGACTATCAAAAAAAGGACCCCTTGACATTTCCTCTAACAAAAGTACTATACACAGATCCCTAATACCAAAACTAGAGCACAATAGCATAATATAAATAAATTGAGATTCCCAAAAATCAACAAAATCGTGTTCTTCAGCGAGAAGCTCTTCAGCTCTTCAGTGTGAAATATGTCTGAAATTGTTTTCTTCAGCGAGAAATCTAAGAGAAAAGCGTGGCAGAGAGACTTAGCTTCAGTTCATCTTGCCAAAAGCGTGACGGAGAGACTTAGAAATTTTATACTTCTAAAAAATATCATCATATTAATACTTGTCCTATTTTTATTAATTTTCTGAAGTACTTCTACATTCTAAATCTAAACAGATCAATTAAATTTAATGCATATTTTTCCTGTTCTAGCATTTATTAGAAATGCAATTTACAAAGTTTTGATGCTAAAAATGAACCTCAAAGAGGTTCAATGAAAGTTACAACAGAGGCATTGTTTGCTCTTAGTAGTTTACACTTTTAGTTCTTTACTCTTTCCATGTGTTATCCACCAAATCCTCCTGGAGGACCTCAAGAAATACACCCACACACAAAGAAACTCACTAACTAGGTGAACTTTCATGAGATATCCAAAACAAAGAAAGAAGAAACAATCAGCAGGATTTCTCATTCCATAGACAAGTAAAACCTCAAATCAGTAGCCCCAGAATATGATCATCTTACCAGTATACTCATTCACTCAAAATATCTCCCATCATCCATGCATAAACCTAACTTCTTATTGGAATTTTCCTCATGTACCTTACTACTAATAGGGTGTTGCTCATATATCTAATATAAGAAAGCCCGCTATATGCTCTTGTAGTCATTCTCATTCTTCTATAGAACTAGTAAATGAGAACACATGTTTTCAAGTATACTTACCTTACATTACTAACTCAGTCTTCCTTGTTCATTTATTAGATATGACTAGAAATCAATTGTTCTTATTTATATGAAAAAATTCCATCATGAAATTACCCCTCCCTGCATAGGACATTCTCATCCTAACCTTTCTGGGCAGTGTGGTAACATCCGCAATTGCCACTCTAACGCCACTGTGAGAAACTAACATCTCAAGTATGTTTTTAAGAAATTCTAATGTAATCAACAGGAAAACAAGATAGATACTAACTGGCTCAAATGTTTCTGAATAGTAATTCCCTCTTTCTCGACTGTTGAATATGCCTAGGGCTCACTTTGACTTTCACGATTTTTGGCACTTTCTTCCCCTGCTTTGGAATTTCAGTTGTAGCAACCCCAAATTAATCAATTCCTTCTAAACACAAAACAAAAATTCAATCAATTGACAAGAAAACTATTTTTTGTACTAGATGATTAGTAGAGAATAAGAAGGAATCTCAGCTGCTGAATCTTACGCTTGATGAAATCGGTAGTTACTCTTGACGAAATTGGTATCAGGGAGAAGAGAATCGTAGGTGTCAGAGAAATCTTCAGCTTAGCTCTTCAGTTCTTCAGTTCTTCAGTTCTTCAGTTCTTCAGTTCTTCAGTTCTTCAATTCTTCAGTTCTTCAGTTCTTCAGTTCTTCAGTTCTTTATCTTTAGCTCTTCAGTTCTTCAGAGAAAAGCGTGTTCTGGAGAAAGAGAAAAGTGTGTTGAATAATAATGTTTTATGAATTATTAATGTTTTAATAATTATTTTTTTGGCCAAAAAAATGGGAGGGAGAGTTAAAACTGTTGGAGGGAATATAATATTTTAGTGAAAATTTTAAGAACACACTTGTAATGTGTTGTTTTTACAATTATAAAAATAGGACACTTTAAAAGTGTGTCCATATATGTAAATAGTTGTTGCCAATTATTTCATACTGTAACAACGCTTATACAGTGTAGCCTATACCATTAAAGAGTACGCTTTACAAGTGTTGCCAATATTATCGAAGCCAAAACTTAAAAACTTGGGCTACACTTTAAAAGCTTCCCCAAAAATATTTTAGGCAACACTTTACAAGCGTTGTCCAGATTTAGTGTGGTCGTAGGCCTAAAATGTTGTAGTGAATTATGCAAACTTTAGAGCATATGCCCTTACACTCATAATTCCTTGACGAAGGTTGATGAACTCAAGTACCTTCACTTCTCTCATCTCAAGGGGAAAGAACCTATCAATAAAAGCGGCCTTAAACTTCTCCCAATCAAGAGGACCTACATCTTTTGATCTCCCTTCTTTCCATTGGCTGAACCAAATTTGAGCCACACCTTTAAGTTGATAAGCGGCCAACTTTGCCTTTTCCACCAGCGTCATTCCCATGATCATCAACACCTTGTAGACCTCATCAATAAACTCTTGAGGATCCTCCTCACCCTTAGAACCATGAAATTCTGGAAGATTCATCCTAGTGAAGTCCCTCACTCTAGATGCCACCGTAATAACATTTGGGCTTGTGAGAAGCACAACCTCCTTATTGGCTTGGGTCGTCACGGCTTGAGCCAACACTTGAAAAGTAGCCCTAAACTCCATATTAGTCACTTTCTCGGCCAAAGGATCGACCGAAAATTGAGGAGCTTGGCGAGGAGTTTCTTGTTCCGCATTCTCCCTCACATTCCTTCTAGCATAAGATCTTCGAGTAGCCATGTCCTGTAGAGCATTGGATAAGGATAAAGAGAGAGACCTTATAGAGTTAAACTATATCGTACGACTTTAGAGTAATGAAAGAAGTGGAGTATCCTAATCATCTTGTAGCCTCTCATTCATAAATGTTGCGCGCTTCACATTCATGAACAAGACTCTACTCGATGTGGCTTAAGAGACATCTTAGGACCATTCTAAACCTTGTGCTCTGATTACCAAGTTTGTCACGACCCAGGGGTACCCCCTAGATGTAACATGGCGTATACAACCTCGAAGGACCTCATACAAGCAACTTAACATTTATAACATAACAAATAGAATAAAAAAGTAGAATAGCAGTTCAAGTCCAATAGTTCTTATAAAGAAAAGCGGAATTCTAAAGTACTAGTCTCATTAGCCATCTAATACAATAGAATGAAATTGGGCCTAGCCCATAATTCATGTCCAAAATTGAAATACAAGAACTAAAGAGAAACAATGAAACTCCGTCCTCGAAGCATGAGGACTCACCAAAGCTCGGGAATCTCAAAATCAACCACTAGCCACGAAACTGAGAAACCTGACTATCTGACCCTACATTTTGGGAAATGTAGGCAAGAGTATGTGTTAGTACAAAACAATGTACCAAGTATGATAGATATACATAAAACATTTAAATCATGCTAAAAGGAGACATTTGATGACATGCAATTGACCAAGCTAAAACATGATATAAAAGGAGTTAGGAAACATAAGTCATAAAAACCATGGTCAATGCAAGCTAACATCTTTAAAGTCTTTGAACACATATGAGATAATTCTTTAAGTAACCTTAGTTAATTATTAATGTGGGAATTAGCCTTAACCGACATAGAGACCATGTGAGCTATAACATAATTCCCCGGTGTCTCCTACACCAAAAAGGGTTGTCCTACTTGCCAAGGTAAGGACCATGAATTTCTAGCTTAAGTGGATCCACTAGCTAATGTCTATCTTGACAATTATCCTATGGGGGCACATAGGTAAGGGATAAGGAGATTGCTACTAGAAATCCGACCTCTATTAACGAGAAAGCTTCCATTTCAATATCCTCTCGGTGCTAAGCATAAATCCCACGAAATAGTCACTTCTTACTTGTTCATATTATCCATGGAAGGGCATGTCATCTTACCAATACAAGCTAGGTTTCATTAGGATAGCTCTTAATCTTTGATTCAATTAGGTGAGAAGACCATTCAACCTTAGAATCCATATTATGTGAGAAAACCTTTCACATCTTGCTTTCATGTGTTTATGAGAAAATTCCTTTCAACAACACAACCATAACATCATCATTGTTATTTTCTCTCAAAGCATCCTTAAAACATTTGCATTAGATTTCATAAGAACATGCATAATTCCATAATTTACCTTCCAAGGTTCAAAACCCACTTTCAATCATGAACATTTAGAAAACATGGGTTAGATATGAATTTCATCATAAATTCATGTAAATCTATGAATACATGGTTAATTTCATAAAACTCTTCCTTCATGATAAAAATCACACATCATATGATCATAACTTGGAAAAACATGGGGATTACATGGGTTTATAGGGGAAAACATCATAAAACTATAGTATTTCATCAATTCCTGCATAAGAGATCATAGTTCAATCATTTAAATCAATAATCAAAAAGAACCCATGATAAATGAAGAAAACCCTAACTCAATTGGGGAATTTTAACTTTGAAAATAAAGGAATTTGGGAACTCCGTGAATGGAACGAATCCATGGATGAAAACTATCATACCTTGAAACCAATTTCTAATCTTCAATGGAAGAATTGAGACTTGACTTGAAACCCTAGGTTGAATCCTCCTTCTTCTTCTTCAAGTTCTAAAGAGAGAATTATTGGAGAGTCTTCTTTTTATGAGTTTGGAGAGAATGAAGTGAATGGGCTAATTTATGGGTTGAAAACACTTATATAGGGGCCTTAGTGAAGGATGAAACTACGTAGTATATGAGTTATTTAATTAGGAAAAGACCCAACTACCCCTACACTTAACTGTCGAATCTCGACCCTCGGCCACCAGTCGATGGACCGTGGACTGACCGACGGTCCGTCCTGCACGACCGTCGATGGTGGTCAGAAAGTAAATTTGGGCCATCAAACCACAGGGCCCCAACCACGGACCGTGGTCTACCCAGCGGTCTGTTGGTCAAGCTGTGGTTCCGATTTTCATGACAGGCTTGGGGAGGTGCCATCCACGAACCACACATACGGTTCGTGGTCCCATCCACGGGTCGTAGGTAGCCCTCGTGGGTTGGCACCTACAGCTCTTTATAAGTGCTATCTTACCCTTTTTCGGATCCGGCGTGTTACAATGGTTCAGATCTAGTTGCCCAAATCAACTAGAAAGAAAGATTCCATAAGGTAATGGTTTGATTTGTTATTCACATAGATGAGACTGAAAGGAGATTCTATGAATTGGTACTATGAGATCGAAAGAAGATTAGTTTCCTTTAAGACGATCCAACCTATCCCTGATTGTTTAGCACTATTGAGCAACACAGTTACTCCTATGTGACATCGATTCCAATCCTCGCACCCCTAGATTACTTGTCAGTAGTTTGCATTTCTAAATTTTAGTAAAATTGTTACGTTGGATATTTGAATTCTTTTAGTAAATTTGATAGAATCATCCACCCATTTGTTTTAACGTGCTACAATGTGTAGGTCCGCATTTCTAATTTCCTAGTTGAATTATTATCGATATAACAATCCTTGTGGGATTCGACCCTGACTCTTAGTTGAGTATTTTTATTGACAATAATCGCTTATTTCCTTACTTTTTAGGATAGTTTGAGCATTATCAATAATCCTCTAAGATCATAACAACTAATGCATACTTAGGACATGTTCTAAATTGCCTATCAACTACACAAATGAAAATAAGACTCCTAACTTAGTAGCCCCCAGATGAACTAAGCTTGTCAATATCTGCTAAACTCGAAATGCCCAACAAGGATCCCTATACCTACATGTCCTAAACATGTAAGTATGAATTCATCAACCAACATGCAATGGGGACGTTAGTATGAAATAATGTACCAAATAAGTAAGGTAAAAAATAACATAAATAACACTACTGAAACTAAAGCCATGTGCTTCAAAGAGCAATCCACAACCATCCTTAATTGAGTCCACCTCAAACCATATCCAAATATAACACATATACACTAGTCCCAACGGAAACAACGTCTAGCCCGAAGGCACCTCACACGTATCATCGTAGGCCATAGCCCTGTATATGATTACATTCTAGCCCCAAGAGTCATAGTCGTGTAGGCAATCATGCTTGGGCCTGTAGGCAACCATGTATCTAGCACTGTATGTCATCATGTCTTGACCCATAGGCAATCACATTTATCCCATAGGCCATCATATATAGCCCCGTATATCATAACATCTTAGCCTTGAAGGACATCGTATTTATCCTCATAGGTCATCATATCTAGTCGGGTAAGCCATTCCATACATAGTGTAGGTATACACCCCAACCCAACACATAGTCCCGAAGGTAATGTCCCATAACCCCCACAACATATATCACAAATAGATGTATGCATAAAATGACATGAGTTCATGATAAGAAATAACTATGTCAACACATGACAGGACAACACCAATCTAGAATTTCTATGAACAACTCTATGGTAACACACTAGACTTGAAGCCTTAGTCACCTATATATAAAAAATCCCTATATTCTGGGAATCACCTATGCCTCAAATATCCTTTACAATGAAATTACAAAATTATACGCGATGAATAATTCAACTTAGACAAGGATCTTTCCCCAATGTCAATCATACTAAACCTTAGGTTTCACAGATAGAGTATTTCAATCAACACACAAATACTCGAAGATAACCACTCATAGCCTCGTTGGAAGCCACACATATCTCGTAGGCAACCATACCATGCATAGAATGTAGGCAAAAAGTACAAACACAACTCAATGTAGTATACATTCCCTAACTCAACTGACATAAACTTCGCACCATACCGCATAAGAGTTCCCGATAAAGAATTACTACGATGACATATGAAGAACAACCCCAACTTGAGAAATCTAGAGGTGACTTTTCAGTAGCCTACCACCGAAGGAAATCACCACCACACTAATTTTAAGACCGAAACTTCTACAATCATATATAGAATCACACCGAAAGAAAAGAGATAGCCATCACATACCTTTCCATCAGTTCCAAGCAGCCTATACAACCTCCATTGCACACCCATACCAACTAAAATAAGGGCGGAAGCTCAATCAACAATCAAGAACAAGGAATACTATAGAACATAAACAAAAATACGGACTTTTGTTGTAAATCACTATCCACTACTTGGAATAGCTAGAAAGAGAATAAAGAAGGATCATAACTCCTTACAAAAGCCTAGAACCAATTCCTCACACCACAAATCATGCAAAAACCTCGATATATGTAACACCACGGAAGCTCCACCATGAAACAACCAAGTAAATTACATACACATGTTGAGTGTAGTGTGGATTTTAATCCCCTTCAAGCCCTTGGTTATGGAGAAAATTTTGAGATAACTTTAGATTTCTCTAAGTGAAGAAGAGGGGAAATGAGAAGAAAAATGTAGAACTTGATTTATATGGAGGTGCCTCCACCTTGCATGGCCTGAACACGTGACCCCTACGCGTGCCTTTGCCTCTCACAGTGTGAAGTTGAGGGAAAGGATGTGCTCCTCGCGGCGCATAGCCTACACGGTATTCCCTCATTTCCCTAGCTTCACAAACTCAACCAACCTCAACTCTACCTTAAAAGGCAACGTAAATTATTTGAATAGGCTCGTAGGACTTCAATGCGGAATAAAAGATAACCTCAAACACATGGGGCATTACAAAAAAATTAACAAGATTTGAAGAAAGGGATGAAAAGATTATGGATAATTAGAAAGAGTATAAAGAAATTATGGAAACTAGAAAAGTGCAAGAAGTCCACAACTTATAGGAGAGAAAAAAATACTTGAGTCACATGTGGAACAAGAATTTAAAGTAGTGGAGTCGGCATCTTTTTGAAGGATAAAAAGATCTTTTGCTCAACTTCCAAACGATGTTTTCAAAGAATATTCTATTTCGAGTCACAACTAACAATGTGTTCGACAAACGGGGGGACTGTCTGTATTGAATAAAAACAACTTGTATACGTGGTACAACATTGGGTGAACATGAGGCATATAAAATAGACAAGAGTATACACAAACGATCTTGGGTCAACCGCTCAATTCAAAGACATGTTCGATGTGCTTAACCTTTGCTCACTATCGGGGTTACGAGGTGATCATCATTAGGAAAAAGATGAGAACTCGTGACTAGAACACATAAAATGACTCGTGTTTCAATGATATAGGGAAAGGGAAAAGTACATATACACCTGATATATTGAAGCCCTACCAACTACAACGGAATACTAATTGGTAAAACTAAGATCATTTCCGCGTGGAATATAGCTATTGGGTGTATTACTTTAGGGCTCGAATGGAGATTTTTTATGGTTGATGTACTAACTTTGTTGCCTATAAATACTAGTTTTGCATACTTATAAACGACTAAATTCTGAACAATACTAAAGAAATATACTAATATTCTTGTTCTCCAAGTTTTCAATAGTTTACTTGGTCTTAGCCGGTACAAGTATTATTTACATATAAACGTCTTCCGATATGAGGTCGGTTGCACACAAACATCCTTGGATTCAATGCCTATTCAAACCATCAAAGTTCTAGTGCTTCATATGACTCTCTTTACCTTTGTTATTATTTTCATTTAATTCCTTTGACGAATGTATTTAACTGCTAGCATTCAAACTTAACGAGTTAAATTGAGACGCATTCTTTTAGCCCCATGATAAATATAACTATATCGGTTTTCCGGTAATCAGCAAAGAAGATTAGTGTTACAAAACAAAATCAAAGGGGAGATAATGAAATTGTTCCTTTCTTAACTAGGTGACTTGATTATATAAATATTTATTATAGTGTCATTACATTTAAATCAGACTATTTAAATAATCTTTTACGACGTCATGTGTTATCTAGGACAATGCATCATAATGGCTGAGATTTTTTAAATTTTTTTAAAATTTCTAGTTTGGCAGTTCTTCCAAACTTCCCAAGACCCCAATAATTCTCTACAAGTCATCAAAAGAATAATGTACAATTTCTACTACTTTTAGTACAATTAGGAGATGATGTGTTCGTCCCACATATCAATAAGGGAACAAATATAT